>CM076569.1:562773601-563032956 GCA_034641835.2 Pinus albicaulis | reverse complement strand
TTGGCATGTTACAATTGTATTTTGCAGATTCCTGATTAAGGAAGAACTTACCAAGGAGGACAAGTTCACCACAAGAAGATCCAAGCTTCAATTTGAGAAGCTTTGCTTCCCTCATTTAAATTAATTTCCTCATCTCCCAGTAACATTTGATCATTCATTCCCTCATTCTTTCTTTCCCTTTTCATATCATTTTACTGTTTTTCCCATCTTAGCCATTACTGAAACACCATTCTCCAGAAATTATTTTCCCTATTCCTTACTGTTGAAATACCATTTCTCAACAAATATTCCCCCTATTTTCCTATTGCTAAATCATCACTTTTTAGCAACATTTTCCCTATTTTTCCATTGCTGAAACACCACTTTCAGCAGCATGTCATTTATCTTTCCGTTGCTAAAACACCATTCCTTTCTGTAAAAACATGACTATACAATTCTTTCAGTTCTTCAATTTTCTTCATACTCCTTGTGTGAATATTGTCCATTCATTCCCTCTTTCTTATGATCAAGCAGACTCTAATATGATCCCCCTTATATTTCAAAGAATTCTAAAGTTCTTCCATCAGTATCGAGCTATCATAAACAAGCACTATATATTTCGAATTACAAAGAAAAGGTAAATACAAGGTATGTGAATTTTATGTAATACAATTAAACGATAGTTTAAAGAGAAGATTTTGCTAATTATGACTACAATCTCCGCACACTCAAAAACATCATTTCACCATACATGGGGGGGAATTTCCAAAATTACAAACCATCATTTCACAACATGCAAACTACCGTCACTCTTTACACCCATTACTTCGGCTCTTTACCGATACTCCATGTTCTCAGTCACAACGATTACTCTATTCGAAGTCCGGTAATTCTGCTCTTTGCCTCTGCATTTTACCTAAGCTAGTAACTATGGGAGGACCGGCCATTAGACATGAGCCCGGCTCAATAGCTCTCCTTGAATTGTTTCCGGATGCTTATCAGATCTTCCAACAGGTAGGATGGGTGGCATATTTTGAAAGACTTCAAGAATTCGACCCACAGCAGGTCCTGGAATTTGCACAGAACCTTCAGGAGGACCATTCTACTGTCCAGGGGGTCCAAATTCCGGTTTCAGAGGACGACATAGTGCAAGTCTCGGGTTTTCCAGTCACAGGTGCTCAGTGGTTTAGTTGGAAGCACGTCATCTTAAACACGCAAAAAGACTTCCTTCTTCCAGGAGAACATGTTGAGATTAAAGGTCGTGGCGTAGGACTGCACTCATTACCTCCTCCGTGGCCAAAGGTAGCTGAATTTGTCAAACATTATTTAACTTGCGAAGGTCTCTATCACGTAGTCTATCAGCACGAATTTGTCTTAATGAGCCACTTACGACATGGTAGACTAGTAAACATTCCTTATTATTTGCTTGGATGTATTAGAAATATGTCATATTATTGTAGACGGGTAAGATTTCCACTACTTTCCCTTACCCATCATCGCCTTTGTCAGCTATTGATTCAGAGGGGCTTTATGCAACAAAACCATCCTCTAAACAATTTACCTTTACCCCCTAAGCAAGCTCCCGAAATTCCCCAAGAAGCTGAAAACCCCCAAGAAATCCCTGAAAGTTCCTACGAGAAGCAATTGGAGAATATCCTGGATCCTCCATCAATTCCATCCTCAGAACCAGTCAATCCAATTGACCTGTCCTCAAGCCCATCTCATTTAGTAGATTCATCCCATCCTACCATCCACATCCCTAGTGATGAATCTGAGGCTGAAACACCACCATATTCCCCTATTCATAAAATAAAGAGGTGAATTACAACCGCCTCTGTATCAAAAAGGCAAACAAGGGCTGCATATAAAGCAGCCACCTCCTCCGATAGCCCTTCTCCTAGGGAAAAATATTCTCATAAAAAGAAAAAGCAAGCTACTACTTTTTCTTCTTTCCTACCTAGGAGAAGAATGAAGACGACCATTGAATCAGAAACCATTCCCATTACCCCTGACCCTGCAGCCATTTTGCTAAAACTTCATTCATCACCACCCTTCCAAACCCCAGAATCATTACCCGTCTCATCCTATGGAATTGCTCCACAAGAGCCAGATGCCCAGGGTAATATGACATCATTTTCTACACAACCAGTAGTTGCTCCACAAGAACTAGCTACTCAGTCAGTAGCTGCTCCACAAGAACCAACAACTCACTCAGCAGCTGAAACACAAGAACCAGTTGCTAACGTGCAAAATTCAAACATCCAAGATGCTACTACAAAGAAACCAGCTCTAGCTGTAACACAAGAACCAGCTACAGCTGAAAAACAGTAATCAACTTCAGAAAAAGCGACCGATACACAAGGTCCAGTCACCATGGCCTCCCTTTTAGAGGAAAATGAATTTTTAAAGTCAGAATTAGAAGCCTGTAAGAAAGAATTGGTAATGGCAAGGGAGGCCTTTGACAAGGAGCTAAATTTCTATACCCTGGCCCATACAACATCCATGCAAGATAAACATACAGAGAACGACCCATATAAAGAATATATGTGCCATCAATGTGGAAACATCTATCAACAGGCTGGATACAAGATAGTTAAAGTTCCAATGCCTTGAGCATCCACATCGTCTGCAGTTAAGGAAGAATGCCCTACTGTTACACAAGAACCAGTAGGGCCTTCAACAAATTTGGAGAAAGAAACCAAGGTACAGGTATCTTTCCCTATAGTAACTGATTCTGCTACTCAGACTATGCCTTAGCCCATCACTTACAATGTCGGAACACAAACTACACCATGGAAAGAGTTTGAAATAATGAATAAGTGAAAGAAGAAGTATGCTATTGCTCAAGACAAAAATTTACAACAGCATAAATTGGCTTGGCAGAATCATATGTATTCCAATTGGGAGAACTAGGAGCAGACACTTCAGCAACTTAGAGATTCCAAGAAAGAGAATAAAGAATTAAAAGATAAACTGCTCCTAATGTTTCAACTAGTACAAAAAATATTAGCCACCAGGAAACCATCTTTGAACTATTCTTTGTTTCTTTCAGAACGCCTTGTTTATTTCCAGTTGAAAGTAGTCAAAGACGGAAGACCTCGTGAGGTGCTCACAGTTGAGAAGTTTGTTAAAAAATTTGCAGAGGCTTCCGCCAGTGATCAACGCCTATTATGTGAGTTGTATCTTCATAATGAAGCTATGTCTGAAAACAGAGGGATCAATCTCAATCCTATTGTTGGTGATGTTCAGATCAAGGCATTTTCTTCCTTTCTTGCCAATCAAATTACATGGAAAACCGCTTTTATTTCAGTTAGGCACAATGAAGACAATCACCTTCTCTAGATAAGGTTAGAACCTCGAAACCCTACCATTTTTGTGGCAGAATATCATCAGTTTTTGCAGAAGCCAGGAATTATTAGACATATATAGCGATTGCAGGCCTCAGTACTCCAAGAGTGTCACCAGTTTATCAAGGCCAAAGAGACTATTGCTCTAAGAGAAAACAACATGTTGTGGCAACAATCCTCTAAGGAGAGACAAGAGTATAATCCTTTTAGCCCTATTAACCTTGAAACTGCATTGTTCAGAGTACCTAACTACATCAGATGTGTTCAACAATGTGCTGAAAATTGGATAGGCTACCATTTTCACTTTCCTATTTTATGGATGCCAGTAGAACAATATCAGGCTCATTACAGGTTGGCTAACAGGGATGAAGCAGCAGCATGGTAGAAATTGCAAAGTAATCAGGGATTCAGAGCTTTAACAGATACCACCTTCCATAGCTATTGCTTGAGTAATTTGCATGCAAAAAGTCAGTATCCAGACTCTGACTCAGACTAAAGTTACCTGAGGACATGCAACCATTTCAGTTGGGGGGGATGTGAGGACCTCATAATGTACCATTTTGACCACATATTTTGTTACCATTCTACTCTTTTTAGTCCATATTTAAAGCTTACATTATCACTTTCATCCATTTCTCCCAAAGGTATATAATATTCTTCTCTTTACTATATGTTTAATTTGTTTTGCATATAATTCTACATTACTTTTATATTTAATCATTAATCGAAGGTATATAGTTGCTGAGATAGTTTAAAGACCGCAGATAATCTATTTTGAAGATTGCGTTGCTGAAACAGTCAACATGGTATGCAAATCCCATTGCTAAAACAACCCGTGATTTACGATTTTGAAGGAGCATTTCAAGTATGACGGCAACGAGAAAAGACAAGTAAGGGAAGCTATTTCACGGGCCATCTTGAAGCCAGTATTATTGTATCCATGTAACAACATTCTGCTATTGAAGAATAGAAAGACCCTATTTTAGAACAGAAGATTAGATTGGGATAAAAATAGAATTTCTATGATGTAACTGTAATAAATGTCTCCTCTTTAAAAAGAGGAGACATCAGCATTAGAAGGATAGTTAGAGACTGCGGGAGGTTGATATTTCTGAACAGAGAAGGAGCGTAACTCCTTTGTAATATGTTTCTTTTTGACATATGAATAAAAGTTTGTTTTGAGCACGTCAATCTAATTCCTTTCTCTGGGGAATCTTGTGAGAAGGAAAGGGTCTGCCTTCTTCACAAGATTCACCCATTTGTTCCCGTAGTCTGTTAACTGTTTATGTTATTCGCACCTTGATTAAAACCTGTTTGCTAAAGTTATTTATGCAGTTTTGAAATCTCGTGTTTATTGTTAGAGCTCTGTTTTCATTACTAATTGCATTGATTTCATACAATTCATTCTTGAGAAGTTGTGAGTTATTTTATTCTGTAATCTTGTTTATGGAATGAGTGTGTGACAGTTTGGTAATCAGGAAACAGGTGCTGAAGATTCCTACTTGGAGGAATAGGGTCCTGTTCTCTGTTATAGTTTAATTAATCTTCCTTTTTGCAGAATGATTTCCTTTCATTATTTCTTTAATGTAATCCAAGATTCTTTTAATGAAAGTATGCAATAGAAGGATTGAATTTGCTGTAACTCAAGTAGGCTTCAACTTCGTTAAAGCAGGGTGTGGTCAGTGTGATCAGTGTAATTAGTGTGATTAATACTACAACATTTCTTTGCTTTTGAAATTGAGCATATATAGTGTGTGCTTGCCTTTGAAATAAACAGACCTTCCCTGCTTGACAATTTATGTAGCACTTGAATTATTAAAAAATTAAAGTGACCAACACCTGAAAAAACCCTAATTTCCACAAATCATATCTCCTAAATGATTGCGAACCAAGATCTAAAAATTTTCAACAAGGTTCCTCTGGATTTCGGTGCAAATGCATTTTTTTTTAGTTTCTGTACCTTCGTAGAAATTTTTTTATAGTGAAAATGCCATGATGACCTGTTTGAAGCAGCGAAACCCTAGAATCCAAAGCTTTGATACCAAATGATATGAAACCAGCTCAAAAAATAGAATAAAAGTGAGACCAACGACTTAGAAATTATCCACTTCGAGGGGGAAACCTCATTTACTTTACATAAATGAAAAATTCTGGGATGTTACAAATGACAAAACCTCCTTTATATATATAGGAGTCCATGGGGTCACAATATAATCCTAGCCGACCTAACAATAATAATGTAACGACACAACAATAACAATATTGGGCTATTATGGGGCACAATAATAACAATATGGGGACTACAGGGGTACAACAATAATAATAAGGGGGCTACAATAACCACAATAAGGGACTAAACTAGTAATATAGGGCCCTAAGAACATATGTGATTTATGATCCGAATTTACGCATGAACACAAAATAATACAAATATAAACATAGACACAGAGATGCAGCAAAAATATAACTTCATTTCATTAATATGAAAGACTGAAATACGCTTGCATACAAAATGGAAATAAACAAGCTCGGGCGATGGTAACTTATCTCTGAGAAGAGATGTGGTAGCTAGATGCCTCTGAAATGTAATGAGGCTCGAAGGCCTATTTATTATTTAGAAATAATGGAAAACCCTAAACATCCAAAAACCTAACCCTAGGAGATGAAGCACCAAACTATGGGCCCCATTTGGGTAAATTGGTACATCAACTTCCCATGGTCGTAACTTTGGCATATGATCTCTGTTTGATGCGCAAAATACCTCGTTAGAAATATATATCCGAGGGCTAAAAATTTCAAAGACCTATTTTGGCTTTGATTTTCCCAAAAAACGTCATTTAGGACCTAAAAATAGCTCTGAAACTTCAGGACCCACAAAAATACCAAAAATAGTAAATTGTGCTATGATTAAGGAAACTGAAAAACTAAAAGAAACAAGGTTGGGGGTCCAAGTGGAATATTTGAGTGTCCACCAATATCCACCTGGATCATTCATCCCCCCTTAGGAATCAATGATCCCCATTGCATTGAGTTCCTCCATGAGATGAACAAACTTCTGCTGAACTTGGTCCCTGGTGAGCCACTTGCCTTGGTGCAGGAGCTGGCCAGCTTTGAAAACTCGATATAATTGGATCTTTAGCATGTGAGTAATATTAATCTATGTATCCATGATTCAATTAATTATGGCCCGTTCCATGCAATCGGGGTTTAGTTATATTGGTGTGAGTTGTTCTACAATGTCTGATGTGTCCAGTAATGGTGGAAAGTATGGTTGAAGGCAATCCATATTGAACACTGGGTGCAGGCCAAGGAATGGGGGAATGTTGAGGTCAAAATAATTGTCCCCCACAACCTTAATGATGGTGTAAGGTCCATATCAGAGTGGTATGAGCTTCCTATGGGCTCCAGTTAGGCGTTATTTTTTCAAATGAAACCAAACTTTGTTTCCCACTTAAAACTTGTGTGGCACCCGATATTGATCATGCAGCTGATTGTAATTAGCATTGGAATTATCTAAGATTTCATGAACTTTCTGGCAGACGTGATGGATAATTTAAATAAATCTGGTATCTTTATCAAAATCAGATAGTACATGTGTGAATTTTGTCGGTGTAGTCGCATGAGGTATGGAAACATCAAATAGACACAATGGTTGAAATCCTAGGCCCAATTGAAAGGGATTGTGACTAATCGAGCTATGGAGAGATCTTTTATAACTGTGATACACATATGGGAGGCTCTCATCCCATGTTTGTGGATGCTTTGAGTTGTACATGCAGAGTATGTGCACTATCATCTTGTTGATGACCTTTATCTAGCCATCAGTCTGGGGATGGAATGCAGTCGACTTAGTGAGATTGGTGTCCAATAGTGTCCATAGGCTTGACCAAAATGTGCTCAGGAACATGCTAACATGATATGATATAATGGTCTACGAGATCCCAAAATATACCCATACTCATTCAAAGAAGACTTTGGTAGTGTCCTCTGCTGTGATACTCTTCTTCCAGGCTGCCAATATAGCCATCTTAGAAAATATGTGCATGACCACAAATACACAATCATTACCATGCTTGGTAGAAGGGAGGCCAGACATATATTCCATGGAGATGGATTCCCATGGCTATCTGGGAGTAGGAAGAGGTGTGTACATGGCTTGCTTCTTGATGGTTGGCTTGGTGATGGTGCAGACAGTGCAGGATCTAATATATTTTCCAACATCCAGTCATATTTTTGGCCAATAAAAGTACTTTTATAGTACAACCACAATTTTCTCCACATCAAAGTGTCCTGCGACTCGAATGTAGTGCGCCTCCCAAATCAGCTTGGCACTCTCACTTGAAGTAACACAAAGGTGGCCTAGGTAGCATAATAGTGCGTCTTGGATTTGGAAATCAAGAACTTGCTTCCCATATACTAGCATCTAGTATGTGGAGGTGAAATCTTGATCATTTTTGTGTAGTTTCGGCCATCTGGAGGTCTCGTGGCCATAAGAGCTGAGAAAAGTAGTTAGTGCTACAACTGGGGTCCGGTTGAGGCATTCTACAATATGATTGGTGCTGCCCTTTTTGTATTCAATGTTCAAGTGGAATTTTTGTAGATATGTAGACCACTTCTGATGGTGATCGTTCTGCAACTTACCTTGTGTTTGTATAAACTAAAGAGGTCGGTGATTGGTGTGGATGACCATCTCCTTCTAAAAATGTAATGCTTCCATTACCAGTAAGCCTGCACAATGGAATACATCTCTTTATTATAGGTGGGGTACTTCCAAATTGTATCAGAAAGTGTCTCACTCAGATAGGCCACCAAATGCCCGTGTTGGGTGAGGACTGCACCAATAGCATAGTGAAGGTGTCTATCTCAATTTCAAATGGTTGCTGCAGGGCTGGTAGTGTGAGTACCGTTTTAGAGAAGAGGTGGTGCTGCAACTCAATGAACGCCTTCTATTGGCATTCAGACTAGGAAAAATTTTCTTTTTCCCCGCCCTTAGTAATTTGACTCAAAGGCCAAGTGATATGGGAGAATCCCAACACGAGCCTCCGATAAAAATTTGCAAGGCCCAAAAATCTGCAAAGCTCTGTTAGAGTGGTCAGGGCTGGCCAATACCGAATGAATTAGTTCTTAGTAGGATCCACATTCATGCACCACTCATCTATGATGTAACACAGATATTGGACCTGGATCATGCCAAGAATACATTTCTCCAAGTTGGCACATAGTTTGTGCTGCCGAACTGATGTGTAAATACATAGTGCATGCATTTGTATATTTGGTTCATTTGTTGTCATTGACATGGTTTTTTCCTACTTTGATAATGGTTTCAAGCTTGTATTTCCATTTCCTGGATGGACATGGTGTGATGGGGTTAATTCTTGGTTGAGATTTGGATTTCCAAAAGGTTTTGGAATTGGGTGTGCTGGTCTCAGGAAAATTACCAAGGGTTGGGGGTGGAGGTGGTTTTCTATGGGAAACCCTAGACAGGTGGGTGGAGACAGGAAAATTCCTCAAGGTATGATGAATAAATTATGAGGCATCCAAGCTTGGTTTGGTTTTGTGATCTCGGGACCGGTTTAGGTGAGATCACGATAGCTTGAGGGTGTAGGTGGTTTAACCTCTAGAGTCCCTAGTCGATTATGTCTTGGTTTATTGCATGAGATCCCACATTCATTCTTGGAATATGGCACATGGATGATTGACAGAAAGAAGTATTTGGCTCAGCCCAATCTATGGTCAGGGGGTACGTGTAAGTCCTTAACTTGGTTTGTTTTTGCATATCTTAATAAGATATATTTTCTTATTGTTATCTATGAAAACTTGTACATGTTATTATGTTGATTTGATGGTTGATTTTTCATGGTTAATATTCTGGTTATATGTTGGTTATAAGCATGGTTCTATGATTTACTCTATGGCTCTTGTTCATGATCTGATAAGTATTTGAATGGTTGATGAATGCATGGGATAACAAGTGTTGTTGCAGCTACTTGAGAGGGAATTAAACCTTCTTGGTTATTGTCAGATGAAGTTCAAATATTTTTAATTAAATATGCATTCATGACCTATAAATTATATGTTTATCATATGTTTGACGAAATTCCTAATGTGTACTAGGAACTCTAGGTCAAGTTTTGGATTCAAGTTTGAATATTTGGCATTTTCTTCATGTTAATTATGGTTTTGGAAAGTTACAAGAAGTTACGGGAAGTGGTATGGAGGTTAGACTGGAAAAATGGCTCAGATTTCGGGACTATTGGCATTGAACTGGAATATTTAAGTCATAACCACATGGAAGAAGGCTTGTGCATGTGGTTGGGGCCTCATAACCAAACTCTTTCCTTGTTGTGTGTGCAATTAGGGTTTTAGGTCAGTGAGAAATGGTTCTAACTCGGGGATTGACCACCTAGGATGGTTTGCAGCCTCCTGAGTGGTTTTTTGTCTCTGAGGGAGGTCATTTTATGGTCATATTGTAGGTCCCACTTCCATAACTAGAACTTGAAGGCCGACTCGTGTCATAGTATCACTCAAACTCACATTTACCCTAGGATCTTGTAAAAGCGGGTAAATACTAGGGTAGGCATTACATATTGGTATAAGATGTTCCATGTTCAAACACTTAGACTGGATGGGCTAGATGTGGTTTTCATGCATGCATGTTAGTCGTATGCATGCATTCAAGTGGCTATGGTTGTCATGCATGTAGTCGGTGTTATAATTGAGTTATCATGCATGATGTTGATAGGTTGATATGTTGGTGTCATTATACACACACACACACACACATCTATATCGTGCTAATATGAACTGATTTATGTAGATGAGATAGCCTCCCCTGAAATTAATTAAGGGATGTTTGATCATGTTTCTATTTGGTTTATCTAACATTGTATGTTTGCAGGAAGAAGAATAACAAAGATGATGAGAAAAAAAGTGGATTATATTTCACGTGACACTCCTTATTTATTAGCTAAGAAACACAAAGATGAGTACTCTCCTAATATAGCAGATACACTGAGAATTTTGAAGGAAAACAAATTAGAAGTTGCAAGGCAGATAATGACAGGATAATTCAGTCATAGAAAATACTTTCTAGAGCTCGGGAAAAGAATTTCAAGGCTAATGCAATGATCCTTTAGATCTTATGGGATTTAAAAGATAGGGACAACCATAGATCAGTCATGGACAAGAGGAAAGGACTAATGGGGCATATGGTAACAGGTCTCGATCAAGATACAGGTTGGACAGAGATGATATAGTCAGAGGTATCAAATGGTTGGATACACCTGACATGAGAGGTATTGCTTATGGGTTCTATTCTAGTTTTGGTTTAGAGAGACATCATTTTAATCACTGACATCATCCTTATAGGAGGAGTGATAAGCAGTACTTTCCAGATGAGTTCAAGAAATCCAAGCCTCCTAAATTTGATGGAGAGATGAAGAAAATGGAAGATGCAAAAGAATGTAAGCTTGGGATGAATAAGTTATTTTAATTACATGATTATATAGAGAATATGAAATCTGGGATAGATATTTTCAGTCTGAAGGAAAAATCAGATACCTAGTGGGAATACATGAAGCGTGTTAGATGCACTAAGGTAGAAGCATTAAGCTGGCATGAGTTTAAAATACTCTTAAGAAAGAAGTACTTGTCTGAGAGATACTATGATGGAAAGGCTAAGGAATTATGTGAGCTGAATATGGGATCTATGACAAATGAAGAGTACACAACTAAGTTTATGGATCTATTGAGGTGTGTGCCTTACCTCAAGGATGAGAAGAAAAGGGTTCAAAGGTTCATTAGTGGACTGCTATTAGCATTCAAGGATCATATTGAGTATGATGAGCCTCATTCATTGGAGGAAGTCATCATGAAATTAAAGAATTGTTATGAGTAGTCTAAGCATAAGTATGAGCCTAAAGGAAAATGGCCTCCAAAGTGGGGAAGACCTCAGGATGCAATTGAGAAAGAACATGTGGCTTCTTACAAGAAGTTTAATGTAGATGAGAAGGGAAATGGACCTCAGCCTGGGGATTAGAAGAATAAAGGTACTGTCAAAGAGCCATTACAGTTTTGGATTTGTGGTAAGGATCATCACAAGAAGTATTTTTTGTTGAACTAGGGTGGAAAACCTCATATTTACAATGCTAAAGAGGTACAAACAATTGGAGATGTTGGGAAGAGTATTACTCAAATATATGTAGCACTTGATAATAGGTAGGAGGATCATCAGACATCCATTATTGAGATGGAAGGTAAGATCTGTGATCGAGTTGTTTCCATTTTGGTTGATCGTGGATCTAATTATAGTTATGTTAGTCCTAACCTGGGAGATACGTGTAGCTTCAATAAATAAGTGCATGTAAAATCTTGGTTGGTCCAGTTGGCTGCAAAGACCAAGAAAAGAGTTCATCATTGGGTGAGAGCTTGTGCATTTGAGATGAATGGTATGCCTACATAAACACATCTAAATGTGCTTCCTTTGGGTTCATATAGCATGCTTTTGGGTATGGATTGGATGTTTACTCATAGGACCAAGGTAGAATGTTATGAGAAGGATATTAAGTACCTGGATGATGATGGATAAAAGAGAATCTTGTAGAGAAAGAAGTATCCTTACATCAGTGAGGATGGTCACACCTATGCAGGCCAACCGCAGTTGTAGGAAAAATTGTGTATTGTTTGTAGTACATATTTATAGTGACAAAGGAAAGGATGTTGAGGATGATGAATTATTGAATAATTACCTTGTCTTGTAGCAATTTTGGGATGTGTTTCCTGCAAAGATTCCAAAGTTACTGCCTTACAGGGAAGTAGATTTATCTATTGAGTTGGTACCAAAAGCAACACCAACATCAAAGGCACATTACAGGATGAGCACTCCAAAGTTAGTGGAATTGAAGTTGCAACATAAGGAAATGCTTGATAAGGGATACATAAGGCAAAATGTGTCACCTTGGGGTGAAATAGTGTTGTTTGGGAAGAAGAAGGATGGTACTCTTAGGTCGTGCATTGATTATAGGAAATTGAACAAGGTGGCAATCAAGAACATGTATCCATTTCCGTAGATTGATGACTTGTTTGATTAGTTGAAGGGAGAAACATTGTTTTCAAAGATTGAATTTAGATTACGATATCATCAGGTGCACATCAAAGAAGAATATATTAACAAGACCACATTTCGTACCAGGTATGGGAATTATGATTTTTTGGTTGTTCCTTTTGGTCTTACTAATGATCCAACTATTTTCATGTGTTTGATGAAAAATGTGTTGTTTTCTTATCTAGACAATTTTGCGATAGTGTTCATTGGTGATTTATTAATATATTCTAAGAATGAGGAAGTGCATGCAAAACACCTGGCAAGAGTGTTGAAATTGTTGTGAAATCATTAGTTGTATTCCAATATCAGCAAGTGCATTTGATTTCACACTAAGGTTCATTACTTGGGGTGTGTTGTTTCAAAGGAAGGTATAGCAGGGGATCCAAAAAATATTAGAGCTATCATGGAGTGGCCATCTTAAGAATGTGGATGAGATAAAATCATTTATGGGACTAGCAGGTTATTACATTAGGTTCATCAAGAACTTCTCAAGGATTTCCTATCCTATTACATCTTTGCAACAAAAAGGAAAGAAGTTTGAATGGATAGAGGAGTGTGCAAATAGTTTTTAGAAGTTGAAGCATTTTCTTAGAAATTCTCCAATATTGAAGATTGTAGATCCATATAAATATTTGTGGTACGTAAAAATGCTTTCAAGAAAGGACTTGGTGGAATCCTAATGCAGGATGGAAAAGTGGTGTGCTATGATTCAAGTTGAATGAGCACAGGAAGAAATATGTGACTAACGATCTTGAGTTGGTATCTATCATTTATGCCTTGAAGATGTGGAGGAATTATCTTCTTGGAAGGACTTTTATTCCGATGAGTGATCATAGTGCATTAAATTACTTGTTTGACCAACCTAATTTGAATTCCAGGAAAGCTAGATGTTTGGATACCCTCAATGAGTTTTAATTTGAGACCAAGTACATCAAGGGAAAGGAGAAAATGGTTGTAGATTCTCTTAGTAGGAGAGTGCAAGTGAACCATATTTCAGTACTGAGTTGTTATGGGACATATTAATGGGAGCAGATCTTGCAAGCGTAACAACATGATGACATGTACCAACAACATAAGAAAAAATTGTAGCAACATGGTGAAGGTGATAGGGGTGAGGAGTATCACCTCACAACATATGGATTGGTCAGATTTACGAAGAGGATTTATGTGTCAGATAGCAGTGAGATTAAGAATATTATCTTGAGGGAGTTTCATGTTATGATGTATTCAGGTCACCCGACAAATCAAAAGACATTGACAATTATTAATAATTTCTATCATTTTCAAAACTTTAAGAAAGAAGTGGCTGGGTTTGTTGATAGATGTATGGATTATCAACAGGTAAAAGTTGAGTGTAAGAATCCAACTAGTTTATTGAAACCTATTCTGATTCTAAAGTGGAAATGGGAGGTAATTTACATGGACTTCATTACAGGCTTTCCTAGGACATCAAAGCAGCATGATTCCATTATGGTTGTGGTTGACAGGTTAAGTAAAGTATCTCACTTCATTGTAGTCAAATCTAATAATTCAACTAGTGAAGTAGCTATAACAACCCCGGTTAAAAAATTCAAGTGTTGGCGCCCTGTAATTCTGAAGGCTGAAGATAGTATCCTAGAGGACCAACATCAAAACCGCTTTGGGCCTAGGATCTAGCCCTCCTAGACCCATAGAGGGATCTCTCTGTTAGATATAGCTTTGTTTGATTTGGAATTTTAGGATAGCTATTAGAGCAAAGGGGTTTGTTTGAAAATTTGTGGCTGAGACAACAGAAGAGGGCCATTGGGCTATGGATTCAAACATGTGTAAACATATTCAAATGGATGAATAACTAAGATCATGTGTAACTAGGCAAGTTAGTCATGTCAATGGATCTTTAAATTTTTTGAAATGGAAAGGGAGGAGATATTAAGGTTCAATGTGAATGCAGAGAAAACTTTATCCGAATTATACATTCAAATTTAAGAGGAAAAAATAGATACTGTTTCAAGACTATGCAGCATGCCTGGTGACAAATCCTAAACAAAAATTTCTTATCCACAGTAAATAAATAAAGAAATGGCGGAATAAAGGAAAGAAGATAACATGAAGAAGTACATCACCATTAAAACATAACACAATAATCTGGAAACAACAGTGTGCTTTCATTCATCAAAAAAAGAGTGTTTACAACCAGATGAGCCTTTTATAATGGTTTTTCCCTTCCGGTCCCCCTTTATGATACTGCAAATGCATGCAATATTTAAATAAAACTTAAGTCGGTTTCCATATCTACTTTAGTGGTTGTCATTAATTACATTCAAGCCAAAATGGGACAAGTGGAACCATGCAATGGCGATGATAAGATAAATCTGGAAAAAATGGTGGCTATATTTGCTTTAGTAGTCCGTTATTGATTGCAGAGTAATCATAATCTGGCTAGTCTGATGTTGAAGAGGCAATGATAAACCAAAACTGACATCTGGCTCTGTTTTGGTGGAAAATAGTTGCTAAGAAGAGTGTGCTGGTGAACTGTGCTGGCTGTAGTACTGACCACTGTCTGTTAAATTTCCTTTGTCTTTACTGCGGTGGTTACTATTGTAGTGGAGTTTAAAACCGAAAATCCACTACTCCCTGCATAATCGGCAACTTATAACCATAGTCAGGAACCCACTGTCCCCTTTAAACACATACATAAATGCTTTAATAATCCCTTCAGATGGAAATGGTGCGGAACAACTACGTGAGGCAATGGTGGCGAGAGTTGACGTGGTGCAATGGTGGCGGGAGTCATCGTGACGCAGCGGTGGCGGGAGTTGGTAGGCAGACGTGGAGCAGCAGTGGCGGGAGTCGCCGTGATGCAACGATGGCGGGAGTCATCAGTGGATGTGGATCAATGGTGGTAGAAGCTGGTTTTTAGACATGAAGCCATGGGCATTTGTGAGATGTCACGAAAAAGACTAGCGGGGACAATGGATATGGTAAGTGGTTTCAATTGCAGAGAAAACAGTTTTCAAGGGGGTAGTGAAGTGGTAGGTGGTTTCGACGAAGGGGGCCCGAAATTCCCTGGTGCCGCCACAAAAGGGTAGGGCCCAGACCATGAAAATTCCCATTTTGGAACCCCCCCCCAGCGGTAAAGCTCAGATTTGGAGGGGGGGCCAAAAATTTATGTCGACCGTCATATGGAAGTGGGGTAAGGCGAATGAGCGGGTAGGTGGGTGGAATTTAAGGAGGTGTGGGTTGATAGGTTTGTCGGGTAGTGGAGGATAATGTGACAGGATGGTGGGGTAGGGGCATATTTTCACTAAAACCAAAATTAGGGTAAAGGGCATGTGGTAAATATACGATAATATTTAAATGCCCGAAATACATAACATTTGTTTATAATGATGATGGAATTATTGGTATGATATGGCAGAGTTAGTAATATAATACCGAAATCTTTTTTGTTGGTGATGTTTTAGAACTTAGGATAAGTTTCTAAAGGTTTTTAAAGAAATTCCATTGAGCACCATTATCCTATAATGGGGTTTGCAAAACCTTAGAATAAACATTCTTTCCCCTTTTTGACAATAGTTTCTTTATTGGAAATAAATGACAGTCGTGGAACATTATTGACAATATGAAAGATCTGACAAGAATAATCAGTCACCTTATGATACTATAGATTATAGGATACTAATAGTGGCTCCAGCTGGGGATGGTAGCTCTGGAGGAGGTGTCAAGAGTCTCAGATATTTGGTTTCACAGACCAGTGCCTTATCCATCGGGCTGATCCATCAACTTTTATCTTGATCTGTCATGGAATTCAGTGACTGGAAACTAGCTGATTATTCCTTCTGAATTTGACTGATAAAAATATATCACATGCTTGCCCATCCAGCTTATTTTCATACTGTAATTCTGAACTACGCACTGCAAACCATCGAACCAAAATCACTGTTGCACCCTGAAAATCTGAATGATGAAAACTGAACTATGTTGAAACTAAAGTCTGGAACACACCTGAACTGAAAGCTGAAAAATAATTTGAAGCTAAAACTGGAAAGATGCTCAGATTACTAAGCTTATTTGCACACTACTACCTACCCTAATCTAATAAAAAATTATCCCATCAAATAATAATCAGATTTCCAATGTAACTAGTCAACCAAATGGGTGCTTAACTGAAACTGGCCTTCCATATATGTGAGTAGGGAAAAGGATTCGAAGCATGGCGACTTGACTCTTTCATCGAATTCAATAGCTCTATTGATGAACCTAGCAAATTCTTCCTTCACTGATGACTGTAATAATCTGCTCAAAGGATCTAGGTAAACATGCAACATGAGATCCCTTAGATGATTGGTGACATAAAAACATACCTCATCCCGGACTATTCCCTTGCTTTTGCGTTGATAATGACTATCATCTGATAGTAAGGAAGATGGTTGTTTTTCCTCTGTATCCATGACATTCAAATGTTATTTTTGCTCTTCATCCTTCCTTTTATCATTCACAAACTTGCAAGGAAATTGAAAATTCTCAACCACCTCAAGAAAAGGGTCATTAGCTATAATATCAATATGTTGTGCAACTTTTTCAACATCCCGAGAAGAAAACAATGGAGAAATTTTGTGATCTTCATCAAAGTCTGTAAATTCAAAAAAAGGATTAGAGAGGTCTTCAACTAGCAAACTTGATTGGTCTTCTTTTGGCAAGCTTTCTTGGCTTTCATCAGGAAAAATTGTCTGGTATTCAACCTATGGATAAAACATTGTTGTTTGAGGATGCTCCTGTGAATATGGGCCATCAAGCTCTGTGATTTTTCTTCTAGATCACTAGACTGCTGCAAGTTTTCATTGTTTTCCTCTGCTGTATCTATTTCAGGAGGCTAAAGTTCTTCTTTAACCATCTTCTGATTAGATTTTCCTTGTGATGCTAGGGATATTTCCTATGATGAAACTTCATGAACTTCTGGACAACATATATCATTTATTTTTTCATGTTGAGAAGACCATTTAGACAGAAATTATGCTTTCTAAAAATGGTATTTCTTCTTAAACTTCTAATATTTCATCATTCATAAACTAATCATCATCAGAGTAATCCTCCGTATATTAAATAAAACTCTAAAAGTTATCACAACAGTCTTGAACTAGTGACAAAGAGGGATAATATTCTTTATACTTGTCACAAAACACAACATGAAAACACTTTAAAGAACTTATACTTGCAACTGGTAGGTCTTCATACCAAATCCTAGTTTTCTCTTCTGAACTGACCACAAACATTTTCAAAAGGTAGTCTTCTAGAAATTGGATTTTAAATCTTCGAACATGCATATGAAATATTAACAAATGTATAGTAGCATCATCTCCTTTATTATCTCTAAACACTGGAAGATATTTTAACCAATCAATGTTTGGCATGGGTTTTGGAAAACCTGGAATCTTAGATCTGTCCAAAGGAGCATACCTCTGTTGTATTCTTGAATTCATCTTGTCAATCAATCATAGAATGGAGTCACCATATGTTCACAACAATTCTGGATTCTTCTACCAGTAGAGCCTTTAGGTCAACTGAAAATTATGGAGTCGCCAGGTGGATGGTTTCAACCTTCTTGTGTCTGGCTGTTTGTCCACCATCACTCAACCATATATGAACTTGATAATTGTTACCGAGGAACATAAAACTCATCCCTGGTATGGTCTCCACTATGTTAGCGCCCCGTAATTCCAAAGGCTAAAGACAGTATCCTGGAGGGCCAACATAAAAACCGCTTCAGGCCTAGGATCTAGCCCTCCTAGACCCAAAGAGGGATCTCTCTGTTAGATATAACTTTGTTTGATTGGGAATTTTAGGCTAGTTATTAGAGAAAAGGGGCATGTTTGAAAATTTGTGGTTGAGACAGCAGAAGAGGGCCATTGGGCTATGGAGTCAAACAGGTGTAAACAGATTCAAATGGATGAATAATTGAGATCATGTATAACCAGGAAAGCTATTCATGTCAATGGTTCTTTACAGTTTGTGAAATGGAAAAGGAGGAGAGATTAAGGTTCAATGTGAATGAAGAATAGACTTTATCCGAATTCTACATTCAAATTTTAGAGGAAAACATAGATACTGTTTCAATACTGTTCAGGGTGCCTGGTGACAAATCTTGAATTTTTTTTTCTTATCCACAGTAAATAAATAAAGAAATGGCGGAATAAAGGAAAGAAAATAACATGAAGAAGTACATCACCATTAAAACATAACAAAAGAATTTGGAAACAACAGTGTCCTTCCATTCATCCAAAAAAGAATGTTTACAACCAGATGAGCCTTTTACAATGGTTTTTCCCTTCCGGCCCGCCTTTATGATACTGCAAATGCATGCAGTATTTAAATAAAACTTAATTCGGTTGCCCTATCTACTTCAATGATTGTCATTAATTACATTCAAACCAAAATGGGACAAGTGGAACCATGCAATGGCGGTGATCAGATAAATCTGGCCAAAATGGTGGTTTTATTTGCTTTAGTAGTTCGTTATTGATTGCATAGTAATCATAATCTGGATAGTTTGATGCCAAAGAGGTAGCGATAAACCAACACTGACATCTGGCTCTATTTTGGTGGAAAACGGTTGCTGAGAAGAGTGTGTTGGTGAACTGCGCTGGCTGTAGTTCTGACCACTTTCTGTTAAATTGCCTCTGTCTTTACTGCGTCGGTTATTGTTGTATTGGAGTTTAAAATGGAAAAGCCACTACTCCCTTCATAATCAGAAACTTATAACCATGGTCGGGAACCCACTGTCCCCTTTAAAACATACATAAATTCTTTAATAAGCCCTTCGGATGGAAATGGTGTGAAATGACTACATAAGGCAATGGTGGCGGGAGTTGACGTGGTGCAACGGTGGCGGGAGTCGTCGTGACACAACAGTGGCGGGAGTTGGTAGGCAGACGAGGAGCAACAGTGGCGGGAGTCGTCATGACGCAGCGGTGGCGAGAGTCATCAGTGGATGTGGATCAGTGGTGGCAGAAGATAGTTTTTCGATGTGGAGCAATGGGCATTTGCGAGCTGTCACGAAAGATAATGGTGGGGAAAATGGATATGGTAAGTGGTTTCATTTGCAGAGAAAACGGTTTTCAGGGGGGGGGGGGTAGTGAATTGGTAAGTGGTTTTGGAAAACGGGGGTGTGAAATGCCCTGGTGCCGCCACGTAAGGGTAGGGCCTAGACCATGAAATTTCCCATTTTGAACCCCCCGTCGACGGTAAAGCTCAGATGGACAAGGGGGGCTGAAAATTTATGTCGACCGTCGGATGGAAGCGGGGTAAGGCGGATGAGCAGGTACGTGAGTGGAATTTAACGAGGTGTGGGTTGACAGGTTTGTTGGGTAGCAGAGGATAATGTGACGGGATGGTGGGGTAGGGGAAGATTTTCACTAAAACCAAGCTTAGGGTAAAGGGCATGTGGTAAATACACGATAATATTTAAATGCCCGAAATACATAACATCAGTTTATAACGATGATGGCATTAATGGTATGAGATGGTGGAGTTAGTAATATAAAGTCCGAATTTTTTTTGTTGGTGATGTTTTAGAACTTAGGATAATTTTCTAAAGGTTTTTAAAGAAATTCCATTGAGCACCTTTATCCTATAATTGGGTTTCCAAAACCTTATAATAAGCATTCTTTTCCCTTTTTTACAGCAGTTTCTTTATTGGAAATAAATGGCAACCATGGAACATTATTGACAATATGAAATATTTGAAAAGAATAATTAGTCACCTTGTGATATTATAGATTATAGGATACTAAGATCATGTAAAAAAAATATAAGACCATATGGGACACATATTCCAATATGTGGTGGGAAAAAACATCCTAGTGGGTGTTCTTTAGGTTTATTATGGCTAAAGGAAATTGGAAAAGTCAATGGAAAATGATTTGAAAAGGAAAGAGGCATTAATTGGAATTTTAATTATGAAAATAATGGAAATTAGGAGAAAATGAAGGTGAAATGTCATAGGTTTCATGTGAGGAGGAAAATGAAGGAAAATAATGGAAAATGAAGAAATTAGAGGCCTCATTGATAAAAAGGCTTCTGAGGATCAGTTGGTAGCTTTTTCCTCAAACTTTTTTCAGTTCAGTTATGGAGCTCTCTCTATATTCTCTTGCTTTCATACTCTTGGACACTTATATTTTTATTGGAGCACTCTTGGAGGGGTGTGGCATACTTGGGATTTGGAGCAAGAAGGAAAGCGCAAGAGGAAAGCGGGATAAGAAATGTATACATCATATTTTCTTGCAAGTACCGAGTTGCATGTATGATATACTTGCTAGTTTTGGCATGCATAGAATATGCATATTGTTTCCTAATTATGATATGTCATTGGCATGGAGGATTGCCTAGATTAACAATGGTTTTTCCTATCCTTTCCATTTCCTGGATAGACATGGTGTTGTGGGTTTTAATTTTGTTTTCTCGTGCGTTCTCATGTTCCTTTGGATGTGGTTTGAGTTATTAGTTCTTGGAAGCCTTGGTTGGAAATACGATTTAGAAGCCCTGTAACAACTTGGGTTGAGTTATGAGTCCTGGAATCCTTGGTTGGACAAATAATCTAAAATCCCTTAGTGGGTTGAGTTACTAGTCCTGGAAGGCATGGTTGGAAAAAATGCTATGGAGCCCTAGACAACTTGGGTAGAGACCAATATGGTGATGGTTAGTGATTTTCGAATGTGAGATGGAATCACTAGTTGAGGGTTGAGGTGGTTTGGCCTCTAGAAGCCCTGGTTTGTTTTTGTTTGGTTTTTTCCATGAGATCCCACATTTATGTTTGGAATATGGCATGGGCGTGATTGGATGGAAGAGAAATTTGGTTCAGCCCAATGGTCGGGAGTTACGTGGAAGTATCAGACCTCTTTTCATTTTTCATATGTTAATAATAGCTTCCTTCCTCTTGTATTTTATGGGTAAATATACTTGTTCTTATGTTATTATGGTTGTTATATCCTAGTTATTTTTGTTGGCTATATGCTGGTGATGAGGATGTTTTATGACATACTTGATGTATTCCTATCATCATGTTTTGATTGGGAAATGAATGAATAATGAATATATCACCTAATAGATTTTATTGCAGCTATTGTGATAAGGGATCATTGTGGCTTTATTAATCCCAGATAAGTATGAGACCCCTATGCTCAGATTTGTTGTTATGACCTGTATATTAATTATTTGTGACATGTTTGATGAAATTACTATCATGGATAGTAGGGCTTAGATCATGTACTTGTACCAATGTTTGCATTAGTAACCTTTTTTCAATGTTATTTATCATTTTTGGAAATTTCATGAAGTTTTGGGAAGTGGCCTAAGACCTATTCCTAAAAAAGTGGATTAGAATCCAGGGTTGTTGGCTCAGAAATGTTGCGAAAAGTCTACAGTTAATGGCATGCCTTTCTATGGGATATATTGGAATGCCTCAGTCACATGCATGACTTGTCATGGGAGAAGATGAGGGTCCAAATCAACAAATTCCCAAGTGGTATCAAGGGTTGATCACCTGGAAGGGTTAGTTGGCTCCTGAAGGTTTTGTAGAATGTATGGAAGGTCAGTTTTGTTTCGTTACGTCGGTTCCACTTCCTTAATTTTACTTTGGGAGTTGAATCACATCATAATATCCTCTCGTCACATGTTTACCGCAAAAAAAATGGTTAACATGGGTAAATGTGGAAGGTGGGTGTTATAGTAGCTCAAGTCTTTATCAGGGAGGTAGTGAGGTTGCATGGTGTTCCCAAAACAATATTAGACAAAGATACCAAGTTTAATTCCAAGTTTTGGAAGGAGTTATTTACATGCTTGGGGATAGAGTTGGATTTCAGTACAACTTATCATCTGCAGATAGATGGAAAGACATAGAGATTCAACTGAATTCTTGAGGACATGTTGAGGATGTATGTCATCTATCAACAAAGGAAGTAGAGGTAGTATCTTCCATTACTAGATTTTGCATATAATAATGGGTATGCGGAATCCTTGAGGATGAGTCCATTTGAGGTTCTTTATGGGCAGAGTTGCAATACTCCTATCAGCTGGAGTGATCCAATGAACAAGGTGTTGATTGGACTAGACATGATGGCTGAGATGGAGGAGGCGATGCAGGTTATTAAGAGGAATTTAAAGGAAACACATGACAAAAATAAGAATTATGAATATAATCGTAAAACATTCAAGGAGTTTCAGGTTGAATTTGGATGGCTATGAAATATCAATAGGTATGTACACACCGATATGATTCATCAAGTGTATTTATAGAAACATTTTTGATGCCACTGATTTGATCAGATTTACCATTTAGCGTATGAGACTCTTGATGGATAGAGAATTTGGATACATCAACTGGAAAAATCCCTTGATCATTTAAAGTTCTAACAGCTTCCTTGATGTTATAACTTTAAATGTTTAAGGGAGTTTTCCAGTTGATTTATCCAAATTATCTATCCATCAAGAGTCTCATATGCTAAATGGTAAATCTAATCAAATGAGTGGCATCAAAAATGTTTCTAGAAATACACTTGATGATATCGGTGTGTACTTGCCTATTGATATTTCTAAGCCACCCAAATTCGACCTGAAACTCCTTGAATGCTTTATGATTATATGCATAATTCTTCTTCCTATCATGTGTTTTCTTTAAATTCCCTTAATAACCTACATCGCCTCCTCCATGTCAGCCATCATGTATAGTCCAATCAACACCTTATTCGCTAGATCACTCAAGTTGATAGGAGTATTACAACTCCACCCATAAAGAGCCTCAAATGGAGTCATCCTCAAGGATTCATTATACCCATTATTATATGCAAACTCTACCATTGGAAGATACTCCTCCTACTTCCTCTGTTGATGGATGACGTACATCCTCAACATGTCCTCAAGAATTCAGTTGACCCTCTCTTTCTGTCCATCTATTTGGTCAGGTTATTGAAACTCTAATATACCATGTTAAAGGAAAGCAATTCCAATTCCAGAATCACATTGGTATTTCATTCTTTGACCATTATGATGACACATATTATGTTTATCCAATTAATATTCAACTTTCTCATGATATGCTCTTGTATTCACCTCCCTTCCATGACCCAATAAGTTTCCTAGGAAGTAGTGGATGTTCCAATAATTTCACAGATCATAACATGCATGAAAATCCATTATTTTTACAAGCTAATATGAGTATGCTAACTTTGAATTTTGAATCAAATTTATTTGGGACTGAAGTCTCTCCTCTTGATCCTTCTCATATTTCCTCACCTTTAGTACAATATTCCTTGTACCTAAATTTGTTTGATGAGTTTGTTATACCATCATTTCTATAAGTCCTTTAGATGCCTATTTTTATGGTCTTGATCGTAATCTGGTATAGGATGGCGTGGCTTCATGGTTATATGATGAAGAGATTTAATAATTTTTTCATGATTTGTTTAATTCTAAACATTTCATAGGTCATGTGTACTTGTGCATCTAGCCCTAGAGAAGCTTTTTGAAGTTTGGATCATGTGCCAGAAATGACACCTTGGTATTGTAGGCCTTTTGAGATCCTTGAGAGGATTGGACCAGTGGCCTATAGACTTGCACTGCCACCAATAGTGAAAGTTCATGATGTTTTCCATGTTTCATTTCTTAAGAGATATGTGAAGGATGTCAATCATGTGATTGATTCGTATATATTGCACGTGGAGCTAGACAAAGAATTTTATGAAGAACCTCAATGCATATTGCAGCTGAAAAACCTCATGCTCCATAACCGAGCAATCGAGAAAGTTATAGTGTAGTGGAAGCACTTTGGGGCCAATGAATCTACATGGAAGATGGTTGATCAAATGTGGGCTTTGTATCCTTCATTATTTGTTGGTTTAAGAAAATGAGTTTTTGAGATGGCTGATCAGATGTCGGCTTTGTATCCTTCATTATTTGCTGGTTCAAGAAAATAAGTTTTTTGTATATATATATATATATATATATTGTTGTAAATATTGCAACGAGTTGTGTTATAAAGCTCCAATAAGTTGTATGTTTGTTTTTTTTCCAGTGGTTTACTGTTTATAGGTATCATAGAACACCGAGGGCGAAGTTCCCCCAAGGGGGAGGAGTTTGCAACAACCCTAAGGTTAAAGTTCATGTAATAAAGGATAATAAAGGAAAAATAAGACCGAGGTCATGGGACACGTAATCAAAGATAAATGTTGGGTAAGCACCATAGTGGGCATCACTTTTGGTTTATTATGGCTATGGAAATTGGCTAGCAAATGAAAAGAGGAATTAATTGACATTTATTTATGAGAATAAAGGAAAATAGGAGAAAAGGAAGGTGAAGGGACACTTATTTGCATGCTAAGGAAATTATAGGAAAATTGAAGGAAAATTAAGAAAATAGAGGCATCAATGATAAAAAGGCATCAGAGGATAAGTTCACAGCTTTTGTCAGTTCAATTTGGATCTGTCCTTTCATTCTCTCTCTCATACACTCTTGCACACTTAGAGTATTCCTGGAGCATTTTGACATTCACTTGTATTTGTAGAAAGGAAGGAAAAATACAAGCAAAGGAAAGAAAAGAAAATCAAGGATAAGGTTGGATCAATAGCTTCAAAAGGATGATTTTGTAGGTAACAGGTTGCATGTGTGATTTCCTAGCTGAGGTGTGAATGCATGGTACATGATGTATATTTGGTCCATTTCCTGTCATTGGCATGGTTTTTTCCTGGTTTAACAATGGTTTCAATGTTTCCTTTCCATTTCTTGGATAGCCATGTTGTGATGGGGTTTATTCTTTCTTGAGCTTTGGATTTCCATAAGGTTTTGGAACTAGGTGAGGTATTCTCAAGAAAATTCACAAGGGTTGGGGGTGGAGATGGTTTTCTACGAGAAACCCTCGACAAGTGGGCGGAGACAAGAAAATTCCTCAAGGTATGGTGAAGAAAATCTAAGGCATCCAAGCTTGGTTTGGTTTTGTGTCTCGGGACTAGTTTAGGTGAGATCGCGATAGCTTGAGGGTGGAGGTGGTTTAACCTCAAGAGTCCCTTTTTTATTATGTCTTGGTTTATCCCATGAGATCCCACATTCATGCTTGGAATATGGCATGGGGCTGATTGGCTGAAATAAGGATTTAGTTTAGCCCAATCTATGATCGGGTTGTACGTGGAAGTCCCTGACTTGGTTTTATTTTGCATATTTTAATAAGAGCTATTTTCCTATTGTTATCTGCGAGCACTTGTACTTGTTATTATGTTTGTTTGATGGTTGATTTGTCAAGGTTAATATTATGGTTATATGATGGTTATAAGCATGGTTCTATGATGTGCTCTAGCTATGGCTATTGTTCATGATTTGATAAGTATTTTAATCGTTAGGGGAATTTTAAGGTCTAAAACGGGCCTCCTAAGGAAATAATAAAATAATAGTTAAACCAATAAAATAATATTTATGAATTTTCAATTCATTTTTTGCACCACAATCCATGTAACCATAGTTAAATTCAATTCAAAGGTTGTAACAAAATAAAATTAATAAAATTGTATTGATGTGACTATAAAAAAGAATGAGCTTTTCAAGAAAAAGTCATTATCATTGAAAAACTAATGCATTTGTCCTTTGTACTTAAATAACTTAAAATAAAATATAAATATAAATTTATAATTTCTTAATTATATTATATGCTATTATTTAAAATTTATATTATTTAAATTGTATAATAACATGTAATTAATATAATATATAAAAATCATATAATATAATATAATATAATAAATGTATAAGGATATGCATTGTTTCTTTCAAGAAATATGAAATGACAATAATATATTTTTATTCAAAAAGTGTGAAATGACATTTATTATGAGTACTTTAGTTTGACTTTAAAAGTACTTAGAGAACTACCATGGTTAACCATGAGTTTTTATCCACCATTGAGAATGTGACAAGTAAGTACCTTTAACTCAAGAAATGCTACCTCAACCATTAGGGATGATGTCATCCCCTAAAATGTGTTTGGTTCTCATAAAGTGAATTTTGATTGTACATTTTCCTTAGGAGGCCCATTTTAGACCTCAAAATTCCCCTAATGGGTTGATGAATGTATGGACTAATAGTTTTTGTTGTAGCTAATTGAGAGGGAATTAGACATTCTTGGTGATTCTCAGATGAATTTTAAAGATTTTCAATCAAATATGCATTCATGACCCGTAACTTATATGTTTACGATATGTTAGAAGAAATTTCTAATGTGTACTAGGAAGTCTCGGTTAATTTATGGCTTCAAGTTTGAATATTTTGCATTTCCTTCATATTAATTATGATTCTTGAAAGTTATAGGTAGTTCTAGGCAGTGGTCTAGAGGCTAGCTTGGAAAAGTGACTCAAATTTCGGGACTACTATCACTGAACTGTAGGATTTAGGTCATAATCGCATGGAAGCAGGCTTCTAGATGTGGCTAGGGCCTCATAACTGCAATCTTGCCTTGTTTTGCGTGTGGTTGGGGTGTTAGGTCATTGAAAAAGGGTTCCAGCTCAAGGATTGATCACTTGGGGTGGTTTGCAGCCTCTTGAGTGGTTTATGGTCTTCGAGGGAGGTTATTTTATGGTTAAATTGTATGCCCCACTACCATAACTGGAACTTGTAGGTCAGGTATGTCATAGTGACACTCGTCTCATGTTTACCCTGGAAAGCTAGTGAATTTGGGTAAATGTGGGAGGGGGTGTTACATATACATACATAAAATAACAATCTCAAAACACACGTTTTCCCATTAAATTTGAGCTCGAATTACACACAAAGGTTCTTAGGCCCTGGTCGTCTCCTCTCCTTGGTTTACATTATATCCCTCCCTTCCAACAATGCCTAAAGGATTACAATATATAGCAATAATCGTAATGAGGATTAAATCACTGAAAGGATCCAATGTGATCACTAAAATTGCTCATGATTACAACATATTTTAACAAACCCAATCATTTTACACAAATATCCGGAAATCGTTTCCTCTTCACCATGATGTTCCTTTTCGAAGGTTTGAAAACTCAAAATTTGACTTGGGAGTGTTGATGCTCCTGCATCACTTTCTTATAGCTCGACCAACAATACATTGATGTTTATGATTGCATAAAACAAAAGAATTTGAAAAATTGGCAAGAGAGTTCCCTTAAGGATGCGCTCAATTTACACAAAACAACATTAAAAAAAATTCACAAATTGTTGTGATATCTTCCCTCCTTCCCTAACATATTAATTAAATACAAATTTCATAAAAGAAAGAAAAAAAATAAACATGTAGGTGGGACCCTACTTTAAGAAAATGACATCAGGAAATAGCACAAACATGTGATGATATTAAATAAAACAATCACATACATCATTATTGTCCTGGATACTTGGTTTCTGGTTATTGATGCTCAATCAATATGAAATTTTCCCAATGAAATTTTCCCGACACACCAAAATGCTAAGGTATGAAATGTGCTAAATCTTCTCAAAGCACATGAAGAAATAAGGGTTAAAGTTATTGTTATTGTGTTTTCAACTCCTACAATCTCTAATGTCAAGGTTCAAAGACCATTCTTATGATATATTTATAAGCATTCCCATTACAAGACTACATCTATAATATTCTGTTTTATTTCCTCTGGTCAAAACTTAGTTAATTAATATCAATGTTGGAGGGTTTTGAACGGTTGCAAAATACATTTTTCGTATCTCGCTGGATTTTGTTTTATGGTCCACGAGCGTGTGACTACCATGCATCATAAAGGAAGTTGCACTCTATTAAAAATATAAGACAATAAGTTATCGTTGCATGAAATATCAAACACGAAACATGGTTTATGTGGCAATAGTTTCGAGCATTGCTTATTTCGAAATTTTGACCATGTAATATTTATTTTGAATATTTATGTCTTGTTTCACAATTGATCATGACGGTGCTAATATTGATATTAAATGACTGGTCATTGATATATTTACAAGTAACATGAAATACGATTTATTTAAGTTAATATGTGGTAGAT
The DNA here is from genome assembly GCA_034641835.2 of Pinus albicaulis. Lineage (NCBI taxonomy): Eukaryota > Viridiplantae > Streptophyta > Pinopsida > Pinales > Pinaceae > Pinus > Pinus albicaulis. The sequence goes on along the minus strand of CM076569.1, from coordinate 563,004,516 downwards.
ACAATGACAAAGTTTGTAGTATAGTTCATGGCATATATGTATTTGATTCTCGCATGTCATTTCTTGTTAAAATAGTGTGTGTCTTACTGGAGATAGTTCCATGTATTCCTTGTTAACCTACATGCATGACGTGTAGTTCCACGTATTCCATCCTGGACGATGTTAAGGTTTATTTCTTGCAGTGCTTTCCTAACCAGTATGTCTCATAAACTTCACTCGAGATATCTTTTTAATGCTATATCATGCACCATATATCTTCTACGTTGTCACATTATTAAAATATGGATTTAATTTTCCACTTACAGAGTGTTCCAACAATTCCCAAGTCCACGTGAACCTTACCCACATAACCCACTGTGAGAGCCATGGATTTGTCTGTGTTGTTTTAGATTTCCCATTCTGCTCATATCTATGAAGCCAACGCCATCCTTTGGTTCACAAGCTCATGTATTTCCTCCTGCTTGTAGGAAAAATCATTCTCAAAGTCACTCCAATAATTCTTTTTTATGTGGCCTATGGAATATGACATAATTGTGTCATGCATTTTATAAGTTACAGTGCGAGTCTTTGAGACCCAGGTCTTTGGTACAAAAGAGCTACATCGGTTTCAAAGGATACCAAATCAATATGTATCCTTCATGGTTTTGGAAATAATTCGTCATTTCCTTGCATTTAGTTTGTTAAGCCTATAATGAAAATATTCTCCATGATCCATCAGGGCCGCATACATATATTCTGTCCGTGAATGTTATTAGTGTCGAATAATTTTTGTTTTCCATGATTACTATCCCAAGAACCGGGCATGTCATTTTTATTTTAATGTATACTTTTGTGTTTTATTATGGGGTCCATCTATACAAACCCATGCACCAGGATTAACATAAAGATAAAACTTTCTTCACTTTTTATGCTAGTGTATCCAAAAGGGTTCCATAGTGTTGGTTCTCAATTTTGGCCATTTTTAACCATGCATAATCCATCTATCTATCATCCCTTACCATCATATCATCATCATATTTTCCATACTTTTTTTTTTTTTTTTTTGCATATTAAGGTAAAACAATTGTGTTTTTTAATTTTTCTTATTTTTAGTAAAAATTGGGGATTACAAATTATTTTGGATTCAAACATAAATTCTTGTAATAGTTCCATTGAAGTTGTATGTATAGGACACATGGGCACAAACTGAAGATAGATTCAAGAAGTATAGGAACCATGGAAAAACTTCTATTTCCATAGTTCAAATGAGTCAGAACATGCTCGGTCTAAGTTGGTCAAACATGACCAATCGCCCAAAAAATCCCCTGATTTAAGGGGCAGTTTTGTGATTTTGTGGAATATTCCCATATTTTGTGCAACAAAAAGGATGGGTTCGACCCTATTAGGTGGATTATGACTCTTACTGGTTTTTACGGCTATTTTAGTTGATGTTGTTAAATTTTTAGCCTATTTAAGCACAACTATTCAACAACTATGAACATGTATTATGATTATCGAGGCTTCTCTATTTCTGAATATAATTTGAAGAACTTGTCTTCTATTTCTTGTTTTTCTTGTTGTGGGATGTGATTTCTGATCTACTATAGCTGATAGTATTCAAGTGTACAAAGCAAAGTTGGAGGGCCCCCATTTTAAGCTAAGTACACTGTAGTGTATTTTTGTGCATAATTGTGAATATCTTAGATTGTTGAACATTTCTTTTACAATTTCTTGTGAATATTTTCTAAGTAAATTCATTAATGATTTCCTTTCAGTAATTGGTTTAAGTAGGTAAGGTCAACCAATGCATCTAAGTTATATACTCTTCCTTATGGATTAAGAACTGAGATGGAAATTGTGTTTATGTATTTGATATTTACTTCTTTCTTGATTTAATTATGTTATGCTTTATGATGGAATTGATCTTGTTGGAATATGGATAATGAGGAAATACAACCAAGGCATCCAAGTTAGAGCCTCTTCCTTGTTGGCTGTGCTCCACAAAGACTCATTGCACTCTTGCTTCTAGATCATAATTTCAATGTTTTCTTTTTAGTAATTTATATTTGTAATATGCATTTCCATTATTTTCATCTAAACAACTACTTCCTACACTAGCTTAATGTAAGATCCATATACCTTAGTGTGCTTCTAAGTTTACCAACCCGAATTGATAATTAAAACATATGCTCTAATTCAACTCAATAAATTAGACTGACACATACCACCCATGCCTATCTTCGTTTCTTCTTAGACCCATGATCTGCTTTCTTTTCATGATGGCATGCTATTCTTTAAATGATAAATATGGGCATAATACTCAAAATCCATTTCTAAGCATTGACTTCATCATGAAACCATCCACCATAGTATGATTAAAATACATGTTTCAAAGTGTGATCCCTTGATACCTTAGGGTTTCAGGCACACAAGTTCTCTACTCACTCAAAGGGAACTAAACTTATGTCTTTTGTCCTCAGCCCTGAACAAAGTCTAGTTCTAATATATATGTTTTTTTGAGATCTTATAATAAATTTTTTTTTGAGCCACTTTGTTTCATTCCATTCCTAAACAAAGTTGACCACAACTCATATATTTGTGGTGTTTAACAAGAAAGGTACACGTAATTAGTCAACATCCAAACCCAACAATTTGTTCTCATATAAACCCTACATATTACATATGTGCTCCTCCAAGTATGTGTCATACTAATGAAGGATAACCCTTATGATAAAATATGTAGGCATGACCATGATGTTGCTAAAGGAATTTATTCAGAAAGTTTATATCTTCCAACCAAAATTCTTGGTGATAAACCTCTCATCGTCTACATCTGCATACGCCGTCGATGCCATAGACTATGTATTCCATCATACTTTGGTCAAAGAAAAATAAGTTCTTTTTTGAGCAAATCATTTTCTTAGTCAATTAAATTAGATATATATTATATTAGTGATTTATTATCATGATATATGAGGCCTCTGTAAAATTCAAAAATATTCCCGGAACCATATTAGATGTCATCATTCCTTAATTCCTTTTCATGTTATGATATTATGCATACCTAAGAACATGATCTTTCATTGAGCATAAATATGCTTTGATTATGCAATAAGAATTTACCCCTTCCCTTGAAATTTTTTTCCAAGTGTATGTTATTTAAAACTCATGTAATATTAGATTGATTAATGCTGGGATAGTTTATCTTGTCATGACCTGCAAACAACATGATGTTTCTTTTACAACATGACCTTTTTTAATCGAAACGGGGAAGGGGAAGAAACAATATAGACAAAGGGATGGAATAAGAAGGGACATGAGGCCCATGTTTTCAATGAACTTTGATGTAGACTCAAAGAACTTAAATATCATTATTTCAAAGTGGTATTGTAAACTTGATTGGTCAACATGTTTCTCAACTCCCACAACCATCTATTCACAACAAGCCCAACATTGGAATTCCAATAGCCCCTCATGTTTCAACTCCACTTGTAATCAATGCCAATGATGACTCACAAAATATCATTCAACCATAACCTTTATAATCTATTCAGGGATGGCCAACAATTTATTTTCCTCCCCCTCCACCCCCTCCTAAAGCACATGTATCGGAACAATTAAATCAACTGCCTCACACATTGTTCCCACTCCTCAACCATATGCTTAATCTTCTAATCCCGTCATCAAGCATCCTCAATTTGTAACCAATCTTGAGAAACAAAAGGCTCAAGTCACAAAATCATATTCCTCTCATGGTTTGTCTCATTTTCTTCCCTCTTATCCCCATCATAGTCAACAGGAGCAACACATTGAAAGTGCACTAAAAAAAAGGTTGCCTCACATGGTTCTAATTTTTAGTTCATTTATTTTTTAGATCTAATTTCAATTTGTAGATAGATTATGCTTCAATTTTGATACTTTCTCAATATCATCGTATTTCAGTTGGTTTTCTTGGATTTTCAGCATTTACTTTCAACATGACTACAATTTTGTTACATGACATATGTGGATGAATAGACAACACCGATATTACATTTTTTTTTATGATACATATATGTATATATATTTTGTGTGTGTGTGTGTGTGTGTATATATATATATATATATATATATATATATATATATATATATATATATATATATATATATATATATATATATATATATATATTATTGATGATACTCGATATTGGAGATACAAGGGGGATCATGGGAGACACAATGTGTTTGTCATTTTTTATTTGATGATGATGGTTTGACACATTCCTTTTCTTACTTTTGCATGGATATTCATGGATAGACATGGATGATGTTATCTTATCTTCATATTATAGGGATGTGATATTTTATACAACATGGTTTGTAACAACATTACTTATTTTGTCCTATTCTACTTGGGGGCTTATACATACATGGATAATGATTATTTCAAATAATTTATTTTCAACAAATGAATTATATCAAGCAGTGAAATATTAAATGGCTTATCTAATGGATTAGGGGGATCCAACCTACTAGGAATTTAAAACATAATAATTTAATTTAACTTTTCCTTTAGAAACCATATCCTTGTATTCTAATAAGCACTTAATTAGAAATTAAATTATAATGAACATCTAAAGTGGTTCAAATTCCCAAATACTTTGAAGACACATAAAATAGGAGGGGGGCTATGAAGGAGAAAGAGAGAACACTTCAAGGAGAGGTACACATTGAATTATTTCTAGTTGTCATTCCTTCCTTTTGATTTTGTTTTTTTTTGAGTTATAAGAAGTTGAACCAAAGGTGGAAGTAGATCTTTTTTGAAGGGAAAGATACAATCCGAAAATAAACTCCACTCATCCTTTGAGCACATCCTTTTAGGTAAATGGAGTTCCTGTTATTTTATTTACTGTTAGAAGTAACAACCATTAATATTGTAGATATAATGTCCTATGGGGGTATCTCAATTGGTGATTGAATTAATGTGAGTCCTGAGAAAAATGAGAGATACAAGCTTCAAATCCCTCGGTTGTGACCCAATTTATGGAGAGGAGGACAAGTCATAGACCCCTAGAGTTTTACTAGTAGCTATGTGTTAGGGGGGTTTTTGGGTTCCTTTCGGATTAAAAAATATATTAAAAAGAAAACAAGTCATCTATAATTGTATCAAATAGTTTGAAGGTGTTTGAAGGCTATCTCATAACTAATTTCTTTCCAGAGTGTTTGTATATGCCAATTAGGGGAATTTTGAGGTCTAAAATGGGCCTCCTAAGAAAAATGTATAGCCAAAATAAACTTTATAAGAACCAATAGGGTTTAAGATGATGATGTCAACCATGGGGGATGATTCACCATTTTTTAAGTAAATGGGTAAAAATATTAAAAAATAATAAAATAATAAAACTATTTTTTTGACTCGTATTTTCAACTTATCTCCCAAGTTTTTACTCAAATTTCGAGCGGGAGTACTCGTTGGATGAAAAATTTAATTCCTCATCCAAGGAGTACTTATGTTGCATACTTTCGATGGACCTTGTTATACGAAAAATGAGAAATACATGAAAAAACATGAGTGCAATAACGCTTTTCATGTATTTCTCATTTTTCGTATAGCAAGGTCCATCGAAAGTATGCAACATGGGTAATCCTTGGATTAGGAATTAAATTTTGCATCCAACAAGTACTCCCGCTTGAAATTTGAGTAAAAACTTTGGGAGAGAAGTTGAAAATACAAGTTGAAAAAATGGTTTTTTCTTTTTTCCCTCTAAAATTTGATGATGTAATCAAATATTATTTTATTATTTCCACTATTGTTTTATAATTTCCTTAGGACGCCCATTTTAGATCTATCTCAAAATTCCCCTAATGTGACCTCTTTGCATTACACATACTTAGAATTTAATTTGGGCAAAGATTCTTCAATATGCCATTGTGTTCTGTTGTACTCATAGTCATTTATTTAATAAATAAACCCATTTTCTCTATCTTTTATTGTGTATATTTGTCTCATAATTTTATAATTTATCTATAGTTTATTCTCTTAAATTTAAAAAATTTAACGCAACTGAAGATCTACAGTTTTGGGGGTTGCAAGACTCCAAAATACTCACTAGTTTGTTGTTATTTCACGTCTGATTTTTAATTATGTTCGCCGATTTTTCTATGTACAACCTTTTATTTTTGAATTTTATATGAAATTTTTGCAATAATTTTGTATATATTAAATCTAGTTTTATTTTCGATTTCAAGTTCCCTATAAATAAACTTCCTTTTATCATAAAAATATGTAAATTCTATTCCAACCAACCATAACATCTAGGTGTAAAACATCAAGCATAGTTATCCCACTATCTCACCTGTCTTGTGAGATTCGAGGAGTTGATTGATCTAAAAATGACCTGAGTTACTTAGTTCAATTTCAGAGATTGACTGTAGGGGCATTTACTGGATATGTCACCCTTAAAGAAAGGATGAGATCCAAAGGCTACCTGGCCCTCTACAGAATCTGTCTATAGAACTTTATAGAGATTAACATTCAGGTACTTAAAATGCGGAAATTTACCAAGATCTTTCCTAGTCCTTGTACAAAATGTGAATGGCAGTATTACCGAACATTTATTATATGCATTAACTGTTTAGAGATGAAATAATCTATGTATTTTTAGATTTAATAATTTCACATCAATCACATAACCAATACCATAAGATAAAGAAGTTTGTGATGGATTTCGTCCCTCCTGGACTACGTCTCCAGGTCCGCCTCAGAATTATGCATCCATTGTATTCTTTAAGCCAAGAGAAATATGCTAAAATGAATCATTAGTTATACTACTGATGTTGCAGATATGGACCATCCCTTGTATAGGCTAACTGATACAAACTCTTTTCTTTCAACAATTAAGAAAATAAATGGATGATTTGCACACTAAAAAACTGAGGAACTGAAGCTTTATGGACCTTTGAATTCAAGGTAGCTGAAAAGAGTTTGGAACAATCAAAGTAGATCTCGTCGACCATAAACGTACTTTGATGCTAAAATTATGCAAGTATAAAGAGCTTTTCCTCCTTCATATAAACCTGCAAGAACCAAAACTCACTACTAAATTATGTGATATACAATGTAAGAGAGTTTACTTCATCTTGAAGTTGAATAAACTCTTTATTTTCCCTCTTGCCACTCTCCTCTTCATATAAATAACACTCTTCTCTTTATATATTAAGAGTACATGATTTCATGGCTTCACAAAGCTACATTGAATCTCTGTATGCTGTAATTAGCAATTTTTTTATGGAGTTGGAGAGATAATAGGTTCGAAATCCCTTCTACACAATCCTAGGGATTAACATTTCCAACCTTAGCGCTGTATTTAAATTAAAATACCCAAAATAAACTTTGGATATAAATAAACCCCGACGGTTATCCAAACTGCGTGGAGCAGCACTCGTCCTGCATGTGAATAGGCGGCAGGCACGACGACTAGGGTTTAACCCGAAGGTTCTGGTAACCGTTACATCTTTATCCCCGGCAGTTCTGGCAATCCTGCATTCACATGTTTATCTGACTGTCAGCTTGAAATTTCCTGCTGCGGATATAATTTTCTTTGGCAGTCTTGGTCTCTAACCCCGACGGTTCCGATACACCTATCACATGGCATATTCATCACGGTTCTAACATCTGGCAGTTTCTGGAACTTTGACACCATGTTCCGCTCGTGGCACGCGGCTTGAAACCTGTCATAGTCACAAAATCCTGATCATGTGCACGCGATTTCATCACGTGAATTTTCTAACATAACACTGTGGGTTTATAGTTTTAATACATATTTTTTAAAACATAACCCAAACTCTATTCAAAGTCTGACCCTAAGGTTTATGGTATAGTTTTAATCCAACTTTTAAAAACCCGAACCTTGCCATTCGAATTTTGACATATGTTTATAACACCCAAACCTTAATATAAAACCCTTTGCGCCTAAAGGTTTTACAACATTACATCGAACCTTTTAAGACTTTTGCGCCATAAGGTTTTAACACCCAAACCTTAATACTTTTGTGTGAAAAAGTTTTTGACCCATCATCCGAACCTTAATAAAAAGGTTTATGGTTTGACTATTGCGCTAGGAATGTTAGACTTAGTTTGCTAGGACTTTGATTGACATTTAATCCTAGGAATATAATTAGGTCTTTACAAAGTGTGTTTTCATTTGACACTAATGTCTTAGCACTAGTCCTTAGGACTTAAACCTAGTACTTAAGATTTAAACTTAGTCCTTTTTACCTTAGGATCTTTTTTATCCAATAAGGTTTACAAAGCAGACTACAAAAATTTTCGACCTTTACAGTTAAGACTTAGGACAAGTTTTATTACATAAGTATTTTGACAAACTTGTTGTTTTTGTCGCAGGTCAACTTGAAGATGTCTTGATTGGCGCTTTTGAAACATATTTTCTAGTGTCGAAACTGAAGTTGATGTCGATTGATGTCGAACATTTGAACTCACAAATTTGATGACCATCTTGATCAATACCTGAATTATTACATAATTGATAAGTACCAAATTCCAAATAACCATCTTGGTCGTTTGGGTAATTTCGATATAATTTTAATAATTCGAAAATTGGATCATTAATTGAGAGAAGTATAAGAAATTCTCTTCAATTAACACACTCTACTCATAGTGCATGTCACACTAGTCTAGTAGTCCATAAAGTTTCACAAGTGGGATATTTCAATCCCCACCTTCCATATCTACATATACATTTTTAGAAGTAGATGACATAGATTAGAGACCCCTCTTTCTAGTTAAAATCATATTTATGTTGTGATTATGTGAATAACATTCATTACTTATTTTCTAAATATGATATAAGATATTGAATTTAATATAATGCCATAATGTGTGAAAATATAGGTCTTGAGGGGTAGAATTTCCTAACATGGTGGCCTTATAGTGGTATTGGATGGGAGAAAAGAGAGACAAAGAATAAAATCCCATACCCAAGCAATTTAATATATTTACAAAACAAAAGTAAATATTTAAGAGGCTTATTCTTTCCATATAATGGGAATTTGGGGCTCTAAATAACTAAACATTTTAAGCATTTCATTTTGGGAATACCACCATGCATTAAGGACTAAGTGAAACTAGTTCTTTTGGGATTTAAGCGTCATTTCCAAATGGATTGTATGCAATAAATATATGCTTATTTTTATACATAATTCTCCAAATTTTGTTAAGCTTTCCCTCAAGGCTAGGTTATTCAGGATCCACTTGTACATCTTGGTTGAATTGGACTTGTAACAACATTTTATTCTATTCCATCCCTACAATTTTGACCAAGAACACGGCCTTGGAAGACTAAGGAAAGAGGTTGTTTCAAATCATCTCATGAAATATTTCTAGAATAATCTTGTGTATAGAAATAAGTTTGAGTGTATTTTCAATGCCTCTTAATTCTTCTATTATATAATTGGTTTTCATAAAAGTAATCTATGTCCATAATTCCTTTCTTATATAGTCTCTTAGTTGAGAGATATATGATTTTAGTAGGCGATCTTCCCTCCTAAAGAACTCCTTGGTAGCACCATATATAATGGTCCTTGAAAGAAAGTCTAGTCTTGAGTGAGATAGTTTTTCCAAACTAATTTATGTTTGATGGCCTCCTAGGATTTCCAAATTATTTTGGCTACAAAAGTAACCTCTACTTGGATAGGTGTTGGAGTATTCAATAATGATTTGAGGTTTAGAATGCTACATATGGTTGGATAATAAGGGCCTTTTAGGTGATGTAGTTCTTGAGAAAGATCTTACATGCTTCTTTTCCTTCCATTTCTTTGATGTCCCATTTCAAGTAAATAGCTTGGGCTTATGTTTGGGTGGCCAAATACCCATTCCTACCTTATCCTAAGTATGCAAAAAAGGTCTCCATCTAACATTATGAAAACCCTCATCTCCACTAGAGTTAACCAATAGAAGATTTATTAGAAACTTTTGTAGATTGATGCAAGCATGATAACAAGGTACCAATCACAACGAGCAGTAGTGATGGGTAGCAATTGATACCTTGGTTAACATTTGAAACTTTCCTATGAGGGATAGAGGTTTCATGATCCATTTACCATTTTTTTTTCAAGTCTTAACAACACTAATTTTCACAACTCCTTTGGATAGGCTACAAATGTAAAGGAATTTAAAAGGTGTGCCACATTATAGCCAAGCCCATCCTTGGACTAGTATCTAATTAAGGACATCCTTCTAACTTTTTCAATATGTTAGGTTTTCAAAATTTGTAGTTTGACCTAAAGGCATCATGAAAAATATTATAGGTCATCCATAGTATGATTTTCTTCAATGATAGTTATAAAAAAGGCATCTATGAAATGAGACTTCATTATTTAACAACAATAAAGGTTAGGGGCAGGAATACCTTTGATAAGGATTTGCACAATTCTAATGTGTATGAGATGGATGGGGGCTTCATTAACCATTAATAGAATATTCTTATTTATTTTTAAGTAAGTGCAACAAGCTTCTAATTTAGGTTCCCCATGCTTTGTATGCCTCTTTTACCTCCAGTGAGTGTTTAAAATTAGCTTCTTGGACTAAATTTTCTTGGTAAAACAGATACATGGTAATATCCTTGACGCTTGTTCCCGCACCTTCCTTCTTTGTTTTTTTTTAATCACTATTTTCTATCCTTTATTTCTAAAAAATATGGTAAATATGGTTCCCCTTGTTATGACATCCTTCCACTAGAGAATATAGTCTTTAAACCCTTGGAGAGATGGGATACAATTCCAAATTATTTTGATAAATTCAATGCATGACTGATGCTTCAAACAATATGTGTTCAACATAAACTACATGAACAATTGAACCAACCTTATGCTCTAATAAAATAATATTTGTCAAATACCATAACTTTGTCCGCTCTTTTAAGGAACATTTATTTCCATTATGGAACTTTGACCATGCAAATCATAATTCAAGGCAATCTTAGTGGAAAAATTTATTAGGGTCATAAAGGTAGAGTATACCCTTAAGATTGTTCTAGAAAATGTATTCATTTAATGGAATATTATTGATTAGAAGTATCTCCTTGTCTCTCACATCTCTACATTGTTGAAGTCACGATAAGATAACTAGGAAGGATTCATAACATATTTGGCCACAAAAAACAATATAGTAGCCATTTTTTTAGCATCATTTAGTGCATTAATGTTGGCCAAGCCCAACACATGAAATTTGAAAAAATTAAAATTAACCAACACAATTTTTTGGGTTTGGCAGATGTTGGATGATGGATTTTTCCCATCTTGGAAAAATTTGGGTTGTAGAACCACCTTTTCCTTCATAATGGCTAGTGAAAAATATAACATAAATTGACCATATTTTCTAAAGAGGTAGTTTAAGAAAACAACTTATAACTTTAAATTCTCATCAACACAAAAGATCAAGCTCAAATAAAACATTTATTACTTTTAACCATGGATATATGATAGGCGTAACTAAATCCCTGTATGTTCCATGTTATTACCTTAATTAGAAACATTTAATAATGACATCTATTTTCTTCTCACCTTCCCACACCAATAAGTTGTTAAATGGGTTAGGAGAGCTCATAATATACGACTTGGGAGTGAAATAGACATTCAAACCTTTGTTGCATGAATTTTTGTTGGTTCCATCACTAATTATTGTTTGAGAAGAATCCAACTGCAAGGGTGTAGGGTATGCTTTGAGGATCCCCACTTGCCCACAAAGTAGTGGTTTGAGAGCTACTAGGTTGGTCTCTTGTAGCCAAAGTTGGTAGGATTATTAGGACTTGGAGTGAGTTGAAAATATGGGTTTGGATGGGTTCGTCAGGTGTGGAGAGCCATCTTTTAAATAACAATGTTTGACCACCCATCATTGTTTATAATGGTGAAGCCTAGGGGGCCTAACTTCCCGTTCCATAGGCTAGGGGTGCATGTGTATCGATTTTTGCTAGCATAGTACAATATTGAAATCAAGAATGTTTCTAAAGGAATGATCCAAGACCTATAATTCTAGAAACTAATAGCCATCCCTCAAGGGTGGGACATTGCTTTGGTATTTATTTGGAAATGGAATGAGGCCACCTATCCCGACTTATTGAGCATGATGGTTCTACCACCTTTGGCTAACCTTGAGGGGTTGAATCAAACACTTTTGTGAAATTTAAATATTGGCAGGGGAAAGACAATCCCACTTTTGCAAACTTGGTTAACCTTTCATGGGTAGAAAAGGACAATATTTTCTTTTACAGTGAGGAATTTAGAACCTAAAGTAGGGATTTAGGAGATTGATGAATTGTTTTGGTTTCTAAATAAATGTACCCCCTTGTATGTATACAAACTATTTTAAATAATTAGAAATATTGGCCCTAAGAAAAACTCTTATCTAAGGGCATGCATCAAATATTTGAGGTGTCTCACATCATGCGACATTTCCAATTAGGACATCATTTCATCCCAATAAACCACATAATTTTATATAAAGCCCTTAGAATTCCACTCAAACCAGACAATAACATGTGGATGCTTCTTTGGTGGAAAATTCCTCATGCCACTGAGTGAAGATGACTAAGGTGTGCAGACACATTCAAAGGCCATGGGATATTGATTTTTAACAACGATTTTATTTTTCAAAGTAAAATTCAAAAAATCATTTAGCCATATTATAAATGGTCATACCATCCTAGGTGAGAATGCCTCCTTAGCCTAAGTTTTAGTTATAAATTTTAATGAAATGCAATCCATGAAGTACCTAAATAATATGTTTTTCCAAATGATTACAAATTGAGTAGTATTGAAAATTTCAAATATCATTAAAATAGTAGTTAAGAGGAATTAAAATATCTCACGTATCACCTTTAAGAGAAGTTTCTATACAACCATGAAAAAGATGCCTTCCTCTAGAGCTACCACAAGTCTGATTACTAATTAATGTCTTGTGTTGTTGTTACCAACCATGCCCACAACATCCTTTGGTTAATGGCTCATACGTAATATGATAATCCTTGTGCTTGAGCTAGCACTAGAATAAGCAGGTTGGCTGCGGGGCAGCAAGTCCCTGCCACCAGACCTCGTGTGACTGCGACCTACCACAAAGAAGATTATGTTCTTCAAGATTAAACATGATTATTCATAGAGGTTTCTAAATATTCGAATTAGAAAACCGGTTGTACTCACAACTAAACAATGAACCGTACTTATAAAATTACAGTACAAAGATGAGCCAATATTTACGTAACTCATGCACTTGCTAGTGCAGTGGTTACAGTACAAATATGAGCTAATATCTACGTAACTCGTGTACTTGCTAGTGCAGCGGTCATGGCGTAGTTGTTGAAATTTATTACGAATGTGTAGGCCGAGAGAATTTGAACCCCCTAGACCTCGTAGAATAAAAAATGTTATTTTTAAATTTGGCAAATAAAAATCTTCAGATTCAATCTATGAGCAGTTCAAATTAGTCTTTCACATTGATCCACATATTTGAAATTTATATATTAAAACCTCAAATCAGATTAATATCTTTATTGCAATTAGCCTATGAAAAAAAATTAATAAACATTTAACCCACGTCATACGCATTGCAATATTTAATGTGTATTTTCAAGAGTACAAACACGTGAAATGCGCGCTTTATTATTGAGATTATTATGTTTCATAGTAATGAATTTAGAGGTTTAAATTAAGTTATATGATTGTGTTAACCTCAATACAAGCAATTTACTCTTCATGTGATGAAGCTTAAAGGTTTTTTTTAAGCTTAAAGGCTTTTATGATTTCCAATGATTTATGTAGGTCACATTTTCATTGTCCTCCTCTGAACCTTTGGTGATAAGAAACGGTTATATATTTTGTCATTTTCCATTTTCGTACGTGGCTTATCATTCATTTAATAAATAAATAATGCGAAGATTTTAAAATTAGAAAATAAAATCTAGAATCCTTATCTTAATACAAAATATCCCCGTGGTATTTGTGGAGAATGTCTTAAAACTTTTTAATCTTATTAGTATATTAAGATATAAGTTAAAACTTTTTAATCATCGGGAACATAAAGAAGAAATGTATAGAACAACATCGTAAAGACATGGAAATAATTTTGCAAACTGAACACTTAATTGAGGTTTGACAAACTTGTGGGTAATCACGCCATGATTTCATGCAACCCACGTTGCAGTAAGATTATGAAATTGATACCTGATATAACGCACGTTGCAGCAAGTTGAAATGGATTTGAAAAGCTCGGATTGAATCACCACTCCTTTGAACACCTTATTACTATTGTAAAACCGCCGCCAAGGGCACGCCCAGCCTCCAACAGCGCCCTCGCTTTCCTACACAGGCTAGAAGTTTCATGGGAGCAACTCAGTACCTGAGAAAGTTTGTTGCCAATTTTTCAACAGTTCCAGCACCTTTGCACGCGATGACTGCTAAAGGGAAGAGCTTCCATTGGGGCTAGCCACAACGGAGGGGGTTTCGGTTCTCTTCTGAAGGGCGCAAATATGACGGTAAATATGCACACTTCCATTTCCAATTTACATCTTTCTGCATCCACTTTCTCTTTCAGCATGTTGGCCCGGTGGTTATTGCCGGCATGGAGATCTCAAATCTTTGAAGCGGAAAAGAAAATGAAATATTTTTGCTACCTGGTGTTGAAAACAGGATCTTTTCCGTATAATACTATTCCAAGGTGCATCGCCTTTTCTAGTCAATGTCCTTGGAGTCAAGATGAAAATCCATGCGGAGAGTCCGGCGTCAGTTTGATTCGTTTCCTTGAATTTCTGTGGGGAGAGGCAATTGCAGATAGGTTGGCTTGAATTCGAATGGTGCCTATACATTACTACTACATTTGCATTATTTATGTATTTAGATATATCGGTTCATTACAATCTTTGAGCTTTTGTTGAGATTTTTAGAAAAAAAAATGAACTAAATCAGCCTGGGAAATAACGGAAATATCTATTCAAAAGGGAAAATTCACAAGATTGGAACAGTTTTCTTGAAAGTTTACATAAACAAGAAAAGCTTTAAAGTTTAAATAATAATAACCTTGTCCACGGAGATAAACTTGCTTAGTTTTGTCTTGTGCAAATCTGCTTGTATAGGGATCAATTCCTCCAATGCACAGTACAGAGATAACGTTGCTAGCACTGATGGTCCATATTCTAGAAACTCAAGATAACGTTGTTAGCACTGATGGTCCATATTCTAGAAACTCGGTTACTGCGAAAATAAATCCAACGACTGTTAAATCTAATTTTCTTGCGTTAAACTAACATGATTAGAAGCAGACAATGTGTTTAGTATAGATTTAATTTTGTATATTGTATAAATTTTTTGTTTTGTGGATGTTTAGACAGTTCTCTTCTAACCTGTATGCTTCCACAAGTTCATAGGGCAATTCCAAAATAAAAATCACTTACCTCTTTTGAATTTGATATTTTTTTTAGCTAGAAATTCAAACACCCGAAGGAAGAAAACATATCGGCTGCAAGGTGGAGGTTGTTTGAAGTTATTGTCGAGGTGGTCAAGGAAGGTAACTGTAGCAGTCGAGCTCAGGTTTGTTTGTTCGACCAGGAGCAAGTCGTTGTCTGTTTCCTAAGGCCAAAAAAACAAGCTGTCAATTAAGTTCATCGTCCATCAGTTAGCAAAGGCACCTTACAGAAAAGGCCAAAAAAACAAGCTGCCAATTAAGTTCATCATCCATTAGTTAGCAAAGGTACCATACAGAAACATAATCTCGTGGTTACACTGATCACAAAAATAGGCTGATCACACTACCGTGGTTGAGCTGGGTACAAAACAGTAAGAGCTTCCTTGGGTTAAGGAAAGAAAGACAGGTTGGGTTGGATAAAACCATTGGCTTTCTCCATTCACCAGCACCTGCTTCTGTATGGAGATGACACATGGCATCATATACAAGTGGCCAGTCCATCAATAGCCGACTCCATCGATATGAAGTAAGGTGAATTCCGCAAGGTTCTAATGGCGAGGAGCGAAGCAACATTTCATATTTTAATTAAATTAAGCATTTAATGCTAATCCATTAATGCTAGCATTAGTTAGGGTAACTGCGGGTTGAGAAAATAACAATGGTGCAAACCCTTAAGTCTTAAGGAATAAGTGAAGAATATACCAAGCATATAAACAGATGCCTCAGGAAGAGGCCAAATAAGACCACAAAACTAGACATTGGCCACAAATGACGGTGCGATGATCTTATATGTTGAATAAATGGTTTGTTTTATGAATCGGGCAAATACTTTGGATTAATTCAAACAAGAACTAATGCTAGCCAACAAAACCAATTACTATAGTCCCTGCCCATGCCGCAGGTGGCAGGGACTAATAAATTGAGGTAATGTGAATTCTACCTTGTGCATTCTTCCTAAGCCACAATTTGTTTGTCACTATTTCTTCATCGCTTCTGCTGGAATTCATGTGTGTGCCATTGGAATTCACACCTACCTTCCTTCAACACTTCTTTGTTAGAGGCTTCTTCCTTTACAATGTCTAGAAAACATAATTCAAAAAGTAAATTGACATGGTAATATAAAGCTTACTTTATTTATATCAAAAATATTTATAGTGATTGATTTTCATTCAATTGCATGCAAATCAATCTATCTTAAAATTCAGTTATCACCACTCTTTCTTTCCTCAAATCAAAGTGGAGTTTAGAGGATGAAGATTGATAAGTAAATTAAGGATATTGATAGATAAATTAATAATTAGAATTGTAAATGTGTCATTGCTAAGGGTTATCACATTACCATAAAACAAGAAAATTAAAATGTGCAAATTGGCCACCTAAGTAATGCATACCAATAATTCCAATCATTATTGTTAATTTCAAATTAGTTATATATATATAGAATAGAAAGTAACATAAAATGATTTCCTTCTCTATAATTTATCTTCTCACATGCTGCCATGGAAGTAAGCACATGTATCAACTATATCCATAAAACTATAGTCATGACTCATGGTATTTGCAGGATCATAGTCATGAAAAATAATAATTGGATTGCTGTGTCAACCCAAAAAAGTGGCCATTATTAAATTTAAAGATAAGCTCCAATGCAAAACTCTCCCTTTTTTACAAGTTTTGACAGGTCTTTAAAGTTCGAATCATGACAAAAATTCAAAACTTAAACTAAACAATTTACAGATATGCTCCAATGCAAGCTCTCCCTTTTTTACACGTTCTTATATGTCTTTATGGTGTGAATCACGACATAAATTCAAAACTTAAACTCTTAGAATTTTAGCCATTTACAATTTTTTTTTGCAAAGTATATATAATATTTCATTTGCAGAGTCTATATAATATTTTTAAGTTTATAAAGTTTAAGTAGGTTACTTACTCTCTGTATGCAAAGTATATATAATATTTCATTTGCAAAGTCTATAAAATATTTTTAAGTTTATAAAGTTTAAGGAGTAGGTTACTTACTCTCTAGTGTATAGGTTGTTGGATATATTTTTGAGGTGTTATAATGATATAGATTAAGTTTGATCTTGGGCCTAGCTCAAATTTCTCCAACAAATTACTAATTCACCATAGTTTAAAAATAAATAAATTAAATTTGTTAAAAATATTACATACTATAACAATTTTCATTAAAATTTAATGTACAAAACTGTTTATTTTAAAAAATGCATATAACATCTATACAAGTTGTTTAATTAAAATTGATTAAACATAATTTTTTTAAAAGTAGATTTCTCTGTTTGCTTAATTCAAGAAAAAAGTATATAATACAACATATTTAAAGATAATTTACATATTTTAAGACAACTATACATAATCATATTAATAAAACTTGAACTTTGGTAGAGAGATTATTATTAAACCCTTCCAACCATATAAAATACACTTAATTAAAAATAATTTATATTGAAAAGGATGAATAAGATTGAATTTTTGTTCAAAAATTTATAAAAAAAAGTGTATAAATAATTATAAAAGCTTGACCAAAAAAGTGATAATTAGAAGCCATTTTACAAAGCCCCTACAAATAATATTGGTCATAAATATGAGGTGGTTTTTTTAATATATTTTAATCTTAATGTTTTCATAGCTCCATGCACTCATGAATCGTTATGAGTTAACAATTACAACATCAAAATTACATAAAGTTAATCAACTGAATAAATTTAACTTTGATGACCACAAATACTCGTATATTATTCATAAATACTTACTATATTATTTATAGTTTTTAAAAAAAATTTAAAATATATTATTTTATAATGTTTACAAAGTGTTTTTTTTTTCTAAATTATACTAATTTTATTTATGAAAACATACTATTACAAAACTACCTCAGTTCAGTTATGGGAGCCTGAAGACTGGGCTTGATGTCCATGCTTTAACAAAATAACGAACTGCCCTGAGTGGGAAACCAGTTCTTTTAAGAGGAGTTTCACCGCCCTTGAGAGGGAAACCGGTTCATTGTTCATTGCATACAACATACTAAAACATAAAAGACTAGAGTAGCAAGCAGCTATTGCTGCTGTAGAAAACCAGAGAAAATCAGAGAATCTCCCAAAACAGTAGAACGAGTGTACCATGTTGAAACAAGACAGGCGGGAATTACTGCGCGTGAGCTGGAGAAGGCGGTTCCTCCACTATACGACACCAATACTCGCCTTCTGGTTCTTCAACCTCGTCTTTCTTTTCGCCATATTTACGCGTGAAGCCCACGTCCACCTGCATGGGTTGTTTACCCAGGTTGGGTAATGCAGAGCCTGGGGGCTCGACCTGTCTCTCAGGAGCATTTGCAACCAGGGCAGGATTAAGACCAAGGGGAGGGGGATTTGGACCAGGCATGGGAGGAAGACCATGGAGCGTTTCTTCTCTCAGGGTGACAGTAACATAGGCAGTGACAATGGGTTGGTTTAAGGAACATTCAAAGTGGAATTCTGCCCTTTGAGAGGTTTGACGCAGGGTATGACTGTCTGAAGCACGAGAGGCAGGGGAGACAGGTCTGGACGGAGCAGCAGAAGGATGCGGGGAGGGCCGAGCGACGCGTGCAATGCTAGGATGGCTATCGCGCCCTCTGTGGATACGGGTGTCAGGGGAACGCCTCCACTCCGCATTCTCAGAGGAGGTCTCTGTATCTGAATTTGTAGAGGGACGCGAGCGCGTAGACCGGCCTCGACTTGCACCCCGGCGACAGCGCATCCAGTGACGAAGCCTTGGCATGGCGCATGCAGTATTTGAGGCTACCTAAGACAAAAATAACAAGAAGGGGTTGGAGGAAACCCGTAGTGATCGTCACAATAAGATTGCAAGCAGGAATTGGAGTAGCAGAAAACGCTTTGGGAAAAATGATAACCAGGTGTAGTCTCCAAGCAACTGAAAAATGAGCAGCGTCGCCCTGTCTGTGTGCGAGCGCTTGGCTCGGCACATGCAGCAGGGCAGGCGCTCCACAGAGGATACAGAGAGCGGAAATCAGAGCAAGAACAATGCATACTGCCCAAGACGAAGTCCATTGTTAATCGACTGAGCAGGATGGGGGTAAGAAATCGTCGGCGAGGGAGAGTAAATGCATAAGGAGCTGGCAAAGTAATGGCGCGGTTAATGGAGCCGCGGGGGGCCATATGGCCACCCCATGCGAGCCTCCTCGGGATGTGTTCGGGGACTGATGTCCCATCAGGCCTCTCTATCATCCGCATCTGGAAAATGTTTACAAAGTGTTAAGATCATTGATTCGAAATTTTTTAGGCAAAAATCTAGCCATTCTAAGGGCTGGTGTGATTCCCCATTGATTTTGATGATTTAGATGCCCACATATTACTGCTACTCAAGCCACAAGTTAAGTGTGTAGTTATTTGAGAAGTCACATTACCTCATAAACAAAAAAAATGGAAAGCCTTATTTTATAATATTATATCTAGAGGTAAAGAATATAATCTAGTACCAGATTGATATGCAATTATTTTCATCCTCAACTTAGAGATGACATGCATTCCTTTTAAAATAAAAAAATAATGTCCACTATAATAAAAATAATAAATAAACATACATATTATTTATTTTTAATTAAAATCATTATTGTATGGAGAGAGGTGCATGTTATAGTCCAATACGAGGAAGATGTGTAATTACTTCTATGCTCAGATGGAGTTTACAGCTGTCTCTTATAAAACCATTATAGATCCAACTTAACGAGAGATCTACCATCATATTTCTTGATATGAAAATTTAGAGCGCCAAACTTGAAAAAAAAATTGCATCTCTAAGAAATTTAATTTCTCTATTGTGTGTTTTTTTGGACTCTTGGATTATATAGACTACACAACTTAAATTTGCAATTTCAATAAATTTGTAACCTTTAAATATATTTGGAAAATGACCAAAATGTAAAATAGTAAGACTACCTCAAATAATTTTTAATTCTTTATTGAAATATTTTACTTAATATGGACATTAAAATATTTTAATTATGGAGCACAATGTTCATATTAAAATGTTATTTTGTTATTAATATAGTTTTAAATACATATCAATATCAATATTACTTAACTTTTCATAGCGAAATATTACTTGAAAACTGAGCATACAAGCTATATTTTTCATTAATCAAATCAAGTTACATATATACATGAGGTACAGTCTCAAGATAGAGAAGCTATCTTAGACGCACAATAATTTGGTTGAGAGAATATCTCAACCTCACACCAAACTAGGAACTAACCTATCAAATAGGAACAGACTCTATACATAGAGAGAACCACAACTGAAGACAAGTAGGAATTACATATTCCAACACTCCCCCTTAATGACTACTTGTCTCAATATCTATCTGCAAAATCTACAATTGGTCCTGTTTGGTAATTACACTGGTTTTGTTTGGTAATTACACTTTGTATCATGTTCATTCTATTGTTGATGTCCATATAAAGGAAAAAACATCTACCGAAATGCATGGGTTCCAATCGCTGCAATCGCCAATATGCTAGGAAGTCCTTCACATACATGGTTCATACAACCTCTCGATTAACTCCTCCTTGATATAAAATTTCACCTTGCTAGGATGAGCCAACGTGAAGCTGAACGCTGCCATCCTCTTTCGATGCGTGTAGTTGGATGTGTCAACTGTCGTGCACAAAATAATATACGTAGCATTCCAATCTTCTCATGGAGTCGATTGGGTTGTCTCTAATACAGTGGAATAATTTGAGAGCCGAACAATTGCAGAGTTGCAGTTGAGAAAGCCATTTTTTGGTCCGTTGGTCCTCTGCTTCCCTCAAGCTTTGATACGAACTTAAAAATTGAGCATACAAGCTATATTTTTCAATAATCAAATCAAGTTACATATATACATGAGGTACAGTCTCAAGATAGAGAAGCTATCTTAGACGCACAATAATTTGGTTGAGAGAATATGAACCTCACACCAAACTAGGAACTAACCTATCAAATAGGAACAAACTCTATACATAGAGAGAACCACAACTTAAGACAAGTAGGAATTACATATTCCAATAGATCTACCATCATATCTCTTGATAAATTTAGAGCGCCAAACTTGAAAAAAAAATTGCATCTCTAAGAAATTTAATTTCTCTTTTGTGTGTTTTTTTGGACTCTTGGATTATATAGACTACACAACTTAAATTTGCAATTTCAATAAATTTTTGCTAGTTTTTAGACTAAATTAACCTTTAAATATATTTGGAAAATGACCAAAATGTAAAATAGTAAGACTACCTCAAATAATTTTTAATGCTTTATTGAAATATTTTACTTAATATCGACATTAAAATATTTTAATTATGGAGCACAATGTTCATATTAAAAGGTTATTATGTTATTAATATAGTTTTAAATACATATCAATATTACTTAATTTTTCATAGCGAAATATTTTATTTTTGATTTATTTTGAGTGTTTTTATTTTCATTAATATTTTTTTAATGCCATATATCAATTTTATATTAACAAATGAATAAACTTGCAATTGCTGTAGATGTTGCAAAGGAAACGCAGTCAAGCATAAAATAGAATAGAGAAGAATCCTAACATATAAGAAATCATTGAATGATAAAAATTAGTAAACAAAGTGACATTCAAGAAAGTACTCAATGAAGAAGGCTCCTTAGGTACAAGGGATGCCAATTTGGTTTTCAAATAGTAAATTGGCATTTTACATTTCAAATTATTTGAAAAATGCTATGGGCACAATAACATAAATAGATTGTTGGGGTATAGAAATGATGCAGCTAATAGATTAACTTAACTTGGAAATACCCCCACATCTCAATGATCAAATCAAAACAAAGTGATAGCTCGTCCAAGAGAGTGCTCAAAATATTTGAAATAAAATTGAAATTTACAAAGTTTTTTTAGCATCAAATCCAACAAAATTCAAGTTAAATTCCAATCTACAAAACATCAAGACTTTTTAAAAATACAAATATTTCTTTAAATGTAAAATTTAAAAAAAATATAAACTATTTTTAATACAAATAAAATTGCTTTCCAATAAATCAAAAGTGAATAACGATATTGAGATAGACTGCTATCCACTTAAATAAACCCACTTAAAAAATAGATACACATTAATAATTATCCAATAAATTCTTAAAGGAAAACCGGTAAATTCTTAAACAAAAACATTGAGGAACTTACAATCCCAATTACAATTCCTCCATACTACCAAGAAATTTACATCAATAATCTCTTATGTGAGCGACTTATAAGAGAAAATCATCTATCATTGGTATAGTTTAAAATATAGTCTAAAATATTATCGTTAGCCTAACTAGATTATATGGTAGTCATTATTCTTTACTACAATGGTTTGGTAAAAATAAAATATAAAAAATATTTAAGTGTAATTTTGTTTTAAATTCTTGAGATAAACTTCTATCCACCAACCTTGAATCTATGGAATATGGTTAATAAAAATGCTTTGTTATTTTCAAAATATTTGAAATAAAATTGAAATTTACAAGTTAATTCATCTGCTATCACTGGTGTAGTTTAAAATATAGTCTAAAATATTATCGTTAGGCTAACTAGATTATATGGTAGTCATTATTCTTTACTACAATGGTTTGGTAAAAATAAAATATAAAAAATCTTCAAATGTAATTTTGTAGATTTTAAACTTTTGAGATAAACTTCTATCCACCTACCTTGCATCTATGGAATATGGTTAATAAAAATGCGTTGTTATTTTCAAAATATTTGAAATAAAATTGAAATTTACAAGTTATTCTGTGAGCGACTCATAGGAGCAAATCAT
The DNA here is from genome assembly GCA_034641835.2 of Pinus albicaulis. Lineage (NCBI taxonomy): Eukaryota > Viridiplantae > Streptophyta > Pinopsida > Pinales > Pinaceae > Pinus > Pinus albicaulis. The sequence goes on along the minus strand of CM076569.1, from coordinate 562,981,257 downwards.
CTGCTATCACTGGTATAGTTTAAAATATAGTCTAAAATTTTATCATTAGCCTAATTAATGATATTCATTATTCTTTACTACAATAGTTTGGTAAAAATAAAATATAAAAAATCTTTTAAGTGTAATTTTGTTTTAAAATTTTGAGATAAATTTCTATCAACCTATCTTAAATCTATGGAATATGGTTAATAAAAATGCTTTGTTCTTTTCAAAATATTTGAAATAAAATTGAAATTTACAAGTTACTTTTAGCATCAAATCTAACAAAATTCAAGTGAACTTCTAATCTACAAAATATCAAGATTTTTTAAAAATAGAAATATTTCTTTAAATGTAAAATTTAAGAAAATATAATTTATTTTTAATAAAAACAGAGTTAAAAAACATCTATACTAATATTTAATAATTCTAAAAGCACAACTTAATTTAAATATTACACAATAATAATAATAATAAACTTTACTAAGCATTGTTTATATACCAAACATATTTTAACAAATATAATTTCTTTCTAATAAATCATTGAAACTGAATAACGATATTAACATAGACTAATATCCACTTAAATAAACAGATATACATCAGTAATTATCCAATAAATTTTTAAAGAAAAACAGGTAAATAAACCTATAAATTCTTAAACGAAAACATTAAAAAACTTTTGATCCCAGTTACAATTCCTTAGAAGCCGAATATCTAAATATGTTGATGCTGACGGCAAATAAGATAGCAGCCATGCTAATATTATTAATTTAATAAAAAAAACTAATAATTAAAAAACAAATAAACTTGAAAAGTGTAAGGAACACAAATCGAATCCATTGTGATTATTTTTCCACAGCTCTAGATATTCAACTCTTTCAAACACATCGTAATTTCAAATAAATGATTACAACAACGTATAATAGCTTTATATAATAATTCTCAACTCTTTCAAACCCATCATAATTTCAAATCACTTGTTACACCAACCTATAATAATACTACAGAAAATATACAAATATCATATCATAGCTTATCCTATCAACGGCCACCCATCAATTCACAAACCCAAATTCTAAAAACCCAATACTTGTTAATAACTCCAAACCTAATACCTGTAAATAATTCCAATCTTAGAAGCAATCCTAGCAGATTTCCAGTTTGTACATCAATCATCAACATAGGGTATTGCACTGAAAATATTGGATAGGGCAAGAGGATGTCCATGAACATTTTCAATCGTCAATCCAGTCCAAATTAAAGCGTTCTTCGACCACATCCACTGTAAGATTAGGCATGGAAGAGGCTTTGATAGTCAACCAATGTTGTTCTGTGTCCTCATCACAGATTACACGCTTTAAACACCTTAGATTGGCTAATGCTTTAGGCAGAGCACTCATTCATGTCCAACATGAAAATGCATAGTGAATTGAATAAATAATTATTCAAAATGTAAGCAGAAATATAAATGAATTGTCAAGAATTTGACCTATATGAATTGAAACAAATTGAGCTGTAGATTTCTGATCTTTGAGTAGTAGCCAGTATGAATACCATTCTCCTTGTGAGGCATACCATGAATGACATTATCCTGGCTTACCAAAGGCAAAGCTAAATCACGCATTACGTCATGTTGAGAAAATGAAAGCTCGCAACCACAGCCAAATGAGATGGCTAGAATCGTGACACATCAAAACCTTGTATGAACCCAAAAACCACTTGATGCTTAAAGGGATTTAGCTTACCTTCCATATTTCTAATTTTTGTTAAAAATCATGCAAAGAATATAGAGCCTGAACTTGCTCGAGTACTTGTACTTAAGCCTCAGCATTTCTGTGAAGTTCATGATTGACAATCAAAGAATGTGACAAGCAAATTGAATTAAGTAGAAACACAAATATGAGAGAGCAACATAATCAAAGAATTTGTTAAGAGAAGAAACAACATATAATATGAAATAAACTAAGAACGAACACTAATACAAAGTCTCCGCGTTAGAGAGAACATATGAACATATGATATGAAATAAACTAAGAACGAACACTATTACAAAGCTTCCGGGGTCACGATTCAGTATTGATGCTTTATGTGAAAATACTCTTTTTTAAGAATTTTGAACAAATTTGGATCCATTCAAATAACTGAAATAATTGAAGGAGTTGGTTGTATGGTGGAATCTAAGGGCTAAAAATTGTTCAATGGTCTAACATTAGATTAGGAGAGTTGTTTTGAAATAAAGACACTTTAGGACATAATTATACATTTTTATTTTATTAGGAAGTGATTGATTTATTTTACTTTTTATTACTTCTTTTTATATATTTGAAATATTTTCCCATGATCAAAACACACACACTACATATTGAAATATATTAAGTAATATAGACATTTAAACAATTTATTTAAGTTTTATATTGATTTATTTAGGAGAAAAATATAAGATTTTTTTAATTACTTTAAATATTTTATCTGTGACTCCAATAGTGAATTGAACTAATTTTACCATGTCACTCTCATAATGAGTTGTAATATTAACCATTATAGATTTATCTCAAGAACAAATTTACCAAGTTTTGAGAGGGACCAAATTTCTTGATATGAAAACCTCTTTTAGAGTACAAAATTTGAAGAATGGTTTGCCCCTCAAGAGTTTTGATAACTCTGAGCTCTTGATAAATCTATGGTTAAGATGGATATATACTGGTTCTATGTGTGTGAGAGATTTTCATTGTTTGAATTACATTTTGAATGCACAAATTAATACAATGCCTTGAGACAAATCCTAAATTTGTAATTCCAATAAATTTGACAAAATTGACAAAAAATATACCTGAAAACTACCAAAATGTAAAATAATGAGACAACTTGAATTGCCTTAACTATAATTTTTTTTTTCCCTTCATATAATATATGTAAAATAATGAGACTACTTGAAATGCCTTAACTATAAGTTTTTTTTCCCTTTATATAATATATGCATAAATAACATTGAAATATTTTTTTTATAAATGACATTGTTCATATTAAAATATTTTATGTCATTAATATATTTTTAAATATACATTAATATTACTTAATCTTACATAAAAAAATGTTTTATTTATGACCAATATTGAATATCTTAATTATTATTAGTATTTTTAAATATCAAATTTCAATGAAAAGAGTGTTTTGGGCTTGGTTTACCCAAAAAAAAGAAAAGAAAAGAAAAAGATACATGTGTTGGCATTAAAGACTTTGACCATACTTTCAAAAAATTTGAGACTGCCCAAGCCACTGAGCAAAATTAATGTGGCAAAAAAAAATGTGATCAGTTAAACACTAAAGTACAAGAAAGTTGAACTAAACCAAGAGTGTTTTGATGCAGGAGATTATGTGATGGCTGCCCCCGTAAGTAGATCCTTGTATAGTCTGTGTTAGAAGGCATAGCTGGGAGTACCATTACAAAGTTTAGATATTTCGCATGGGTCTTCATCCATCATCAATCCTTTTTTTATAGAGTTGGTTTGTTTGTGTTCATTTCTTTTAAAAATTGAATAATTTTTTACTTTCTTTTTATTAGAAATAACTAAACTATTTTTCTTTTTAATTAATTCTTTTATTTGGATATTGAATTATTATATATATTATTTTACTTGGACATTGAATTATTATATATATGTATATTACTTTTTAAAGTTTATTTAAGTTTTATATTGAAATATTTAAGATTTTTTTAACTTTTAATTATTTTATTTCGTTAAAGTTAATATAAAATTATATTATTTAACATAGATATTGAAATATTTTATTTTGGCTTTGAGAGTGAAAATGAAATATTTTATATTCAGATGGAATATTAACACTAAAAATAATGGAGCAATCACACTAAAAGTAAGGTTATTGATGTTTTATCATGATTTTGATTAAAATTAACCAAAATATGTGTATTCATTTACTATATCTTATTTTTATTTAAAATGAGCACTTGTCAAAACTAACTAAATATGTATATTAATCTATATTTTAATTATAGCGGACATTTTTTTTATTCACAGTATATTTAATTTTTATTTTTAAAGGGACACGTGTCATCTCCATATTGAGCATGGATGAAATCACATATCACCCTTATACTAGGTTGTAAGATGCCCCTCTTTGAGTAATAAAAATAAAATAGTCACTATGTATATGTTATATAAAGAAATTGAAAATAAAAAGAATCCTTATAGTTAGAATTATATGGTGAGAATTCAAAGGATTTTAGAGTGGATTGGTGAATATTTCCTTCCCCACAGGCTTGTGTTCAAGTTTGGAATGACATGCTACTAGTTTGTGGAATTTATGAAATAGTTGTATTCGGTGTAATAGTGGAAGTGGATCTTTAGAAGTTACCAATTCCTTCCATGCTAAGCATGGAGTAGATAAATGAGCAACCCATCTTGCTAAGCATGGAGTTGATAAATTCCTAGCCAATATTTAGAAGTTATCAATTCTACAGAACATCGATTCCTTCCATGCTAATCATGGAGTTGATTCATGGGCAACCAATCTTTTGAAGTTACCAATTCTTTGGAAATTCTTGTTCCAATAAAAGAAATTATTTGTATAGTTAGAACTTTTTATTGGTATGTTGTTCAAAATGAAGGAGATGTGCAATTCCTTCCATGCTCAACATTGAGTTGATATATGTTACATATACATACATACATATTGGTGTGTTCCTAAAAAAGGAGATGTGTAATTTTCCTTCTGTGCTAAGCATGGAGTTGATATATGGTGTGTGTAACTTACGTAGATCCATCTCAACCCAACATTTATCAAGCATCGAGATGATCAAATATTCTGAGGTGCCAACCTAAATGTATGTTGCTCAAATGAAGGAGATGTGCAATTCCTTCCATGCTTGACATGGAGTTGATACATAATACATATACTTAAATACGTATATACATACATATTGATGTGTTGTTCAAAAGTGAGATATGTAATTCCTTCCATGTTCAACATGGAGTTATATATATAAACCTTATGTTGAGCAAGGAAAGAATTGTATATTTGCTTATTTTTGAGTAATATACCAATAAAATATTTTGGAAATACAATTCTAACCATAAGAAATGTTTTATTTTTAATTGATTTATATAATATATACCTAGTTGACATTGGAATATTTTATTTTCAATTATTTTATCTAGTATTTACATAATTTTTTAGCAATACAATTGAGAAATGATGTATTTTCAATTGCATTATATAATATATAGATAGTTGACATTGAAATAATTTATTTATAATCTAGATTAAGATTTTTTGTTATTAATATATTTTTAAATAGAAATCTTGAAATATTTTACTTATCTATGCATATTGAAATATTTTATTTATATTACACATTGCATATTTTTTGGTTGCAGTGATAGAGGTGCATAGTAAAACAAGAGATGTATGATTATGTTGTGCTCAACTTGGATTTGATTTGTCCCTTCTAAAATAAAAATAAAATATTCACTAAAATTAAAAACAATCTTGGATATAAGAAATATTTGGCTAGAAACCATAAATAAAATATTTTGATGTCCATGTTAAAATTTATGTCAATTTTATTGTTGGAGAGACACATTCTGAGAGGGGCATTTAAACCAATATGTGGGTGATGTGATGTGTATGTGGGCATTCAACCTAGTATGTGGGTGATGTGATGTGTATGTGGGCATTCAACCTAGTATGTGGGTGATGTGATGTGTATGTGGCATTCAACCTAGTATGTGGGCGATGTGATGTCTGATCAACCCAGTATGTGGGTGATGTGATGTCTAATTTTGTCTGCCCAGTAAAAATGATGTAGTTGATGTGATGTGTGTGTGGGTGATGTGATGTCTGATTTTGTCCGCCCAGTAAAATGATGTCTGATTTTGTACAATTTTAATTAAAAACATTATAAAAACATGAATAATCTCAACCCAGTATGTGGGTGATGTGATGTGCGTGTGGGTGATGTGATGTCTCATCAACCCAGTATGTGGGTAATGTGATCTGTATGTGGGCATTCAACCCAGTATGTGGGTGATTTGATGTGTGTGTGGGTGATGTGATGTCTGATCAACCCAGTATGTGGGTATTGTGATGTGTATGTGGGCATTCAACCCAGTATTTGGGTGATGTGATGTGTATGTGGGCATTCAACCCAATATGTGGGAGACGTGATGTCTGATCAACCCAGTATGTGGGTGATGTGATGTCTGATTTTGTCCGCTTAGTAAAATGATGTGGGTGATCTGATGTGTATGTGAGTGATGTGATGTTTGATTTTGTCTGCCCAATAAAATGAATGTACAGTTTTAATTAAAAACATTATAAAAACATAAATAATCTCACTCTCATGCTTGGTTAATTTTCAATATTAAAGTCCATAATGAAGGAGATGTGGTAATTAATATTACAATGTAAAGTTTTAATTAAAAACATCAATAATCTCACTCTCATGCTTAGTTAATTTTCAATATTAAATTCCATAATAAAGATGTGGTAATTAATATTACAACTCTATATGAGGGAGACATGGTACAAATATTTCACTTTCACTATTAGAACCACAAATAAGATATTTCTATGTTAAGTTTTAGAGAAATAAAATAATTAAAAAAAATATTATACTTTCCTTCTAAATATTTCAATATAATACTTAAATTAATAGTTTAAATGCCAATGCTAACTTATATATATAGTTCACAATAGGAAAATATTTTAATGTTTAGAAGAAAAAAGTAATAAAAAGTAAAATAAGTTACTATTTTCTAATAAAATGAATATATTTTATTCATTCAATTGTTAATATAAATATAATATGTGACATTTAAATAAAATAATAATAATAATAATCTCCTGATATGGATGAGACGAGGAACAAGAGTAAGACAAGGAACAAGGTGATGGTGGGACTTGAGCCACCATCATGAATTCAATCATAATCAAGAGAAGGGAGTGACGTGGCATGGCCAACCCAGACAAGTTTGCTCATATGCGGGATGTCAGAGAAACATTATAATCAAGGACAAAGGCAAGTGGAAGTTAATGAAAAGGGGGCTACCATAACCTTCACAGGTGGCAAAGTATTGATATCCATAAGAAAATGCTACTCTGCAGGTACTTGCTGGCTAAGGAATTTCTCCAGCACGGTCTCAAGAGGGAAAGGTAGAACCTGGGTTCATGTCTCAGTGAGCGAGACTCTAATCCTTCGTTTCTGCCTGTGTGGGTATTTTTAAGTTGCTTATATTTTGTTCAATATGATTTATGTGCAATGTATTCACTGCATGTGGATGTTCATGGTCTCTATTGATATGTTTCTTTGGAATAGAGTCTTGGTTAGTCCTGTGAAGGTTTGGGGAATGGGGATTCTTGTTTTACCCTCCCATATGGGGTTTGGAGGCTAGGTGTCACGAGACTCTCCTCTATATTTAGGGCCCCTACTCTCTTAGGCTTCACGAATCCAAGAGTTTCTGGGGGCTTGGATGAGTTCGAGTCTGTAATTCTCAAACTGTTTTCATCATGCATGTAGTTGTTGTTTTGTTTAAGCCTCAAAGGGTATATGTGTTATAGTTCTTGCATGAATTTGAGACCCTCCCATCGGGAAGACAATTTTTTACAATGTACTTGGGGAGGTTGTCTTAAAAAACCCCACACTTCTAACATGGAGAATCTCCTTTGGCCTTGGTTAAATGTTTTTTTTTTCAATGAACATGGTTCTTTAGACTTTGCAAGCTTTCAAATTGACCCAGTTTTTGGGTTCCTTCCTCCTTGCCGCTAAATAGAGATCACTCAAGAAACTATTATTGTGAGAAGAAAAGGCAGGAATCTTGTCCGACTGGATACCCTCAGGCTTATTCCCAACATCAATTTGTCAACATGTATGGCCATAATTCGACTATAGGTCGTGGATGAGGTCATGGACAGGGCAGTGAGAACACTTGCTCCAACAGAGGTTGAGGTCAATGCAGCAACCAACGTCTAGTTTTTGATGCAGTTAGAGTGTACAGGAATGACACCCACCCTCAGGATCACAAAACCATTAGTGAATTGGAAGTTGAGATTGAAAGTTGGATGGATATAGATGATCAAGAGATTTTGAAAAAAGTCCAAAATCTTATTCCAGACCCAGGCTATACGAGAAGGCATAGGACTCAGTTCCAGAAACCCCTTTACTTATTCTGGATGATGAAGACTCTCCCGAAAAAATATTTGATGATGACTATCACAAGAAACTCTGGTCCCTTGAAGAAATTCAGGAAATTCAGGTTGTTAATGAATGCACTTTAATATGTGTTATTTGTGTGTTGTTGCTTGTATTTTTATAGCTAAAATATTTATGTTATTGTGATTATCTGGTTCACCAACAAACCATGAACTTGTAATTAACAGAGGAATTGTTGTTACGATTCACCATATTATAGATAAGTTTCATTTTCCAACATTGAATATATGTATTAGGTCATTAGTTTCTTGTATATGTCATTGAATTATGAATATTTTGTTTCACTTTCAACAATAAGAAACACACTTTTTAGTTTCAAATAGTTAATAGTTTCACAAGAACTAATTAATGAACTAGAAGGCAGTGTATGCCTAGATGATTTTTGTTACCAAACACTATATATTTGTTGTAGGTAAAATTCATATAAATTAAATGTAGTTCCCATTCCATAGGTAAATAATATAGAATATATTTTGTAACTCCTTTAACTTTGAATATTGCATAAATTTTGAATAACACTTCACAAATCTACAATTCTCTTAGTTGATAATTAAGTGTTTTCTTTTAGGAATTCAACAAATTTCTTTGCTATAATTTTTCGGCTGAGAACACCCCTCTCCCCCTTTTCTTGCCCCGAAAAATGAAGATCATGAAGAACATCATCTCAAGGAGATTTCCCAAAAGGTAATATAGAGCCAATTAGTATCACCTTGGTATTCATCTCGCTATTTAGGGTTCATGCTTTCTAACCTAAAGGCGGTATCCGTTGAATATATAATTACATGTTTAAATCATTTGAATTTAGCTTTGACACTGAAGCACACATGTTAAATTTGTGGGGAATGGAGACAAATAAGACTAAATGAAAGCCTTTGGAGGGATAAATTCACCAACACTAGTGAAACACCCTTTAGTAATTAATGCATTCTATGTTTAGGGTGTGAAACAAAGATGAAGAAGATTATAAAAAAGCTAGAAAAAAATTAAACATATATTTAGATCAATCTTTCATTTTGCTAATGAAAATAAAAATTAAGGGATTCAAAGGGTAAATAACTTTCATTAACATTGAAAAATAATAAGAAAATAAGGAGCAATATAAAATCAATAAATTCGTTACACAAAATGGGTTGGTTATATCCAAGTCTAAGAACTACCTCTATTAATCAACAAGTTTTTTATTAAGAAGTGTGAGGGGATTGAAATATTAAGCACTACATCAACCTTTATCTAGTTGCACAATATCAAGAATGACACAAGGACCCACTAGAGTATACAATTAAAGTAGCTCTTTATAAATTATAAATGCATTATTAGTACCAATATGAGATATAAAGGGGGAATAAGAGAGATAAATAATACTTGTAAAAATGGTAGCATAGTCACCAATAGAGGAGCATATTATGACAAAGAGAGAATCCTTTCTCCATGGATAAATCCTGATTTGTTTAGCTTTTTATTAGTTGGAGGACCTTTCCTTCCTAATCAAATGTGAAGCCAACCACTTATTTTAGTGTCATCACCATTGGTTAAATATTGTCCATGTTGATTAAGTGTTTCGTGCACCTCGATAGTTTGATAATTCCTTTTTTGATGTAATTTTCCTTTCTTATGCAAAGATAATCTAAAGAAAGAATGAGCCAATTATGTGCCAACCAATTTTACACATATTAATTATGTAGGAATAGGGGAAGCATCAATTGTTATGTATTTGAGCTCTCATATTATATTTTGGGATGAAACCATGGACAAAATCATCAACCTTCTTATTTTCTTTATAAATCACACTCATACAACACAAGGCACCCACAAATTCCTTTGCAAATGAAATAATCAACCTTCATGGAAAATAATAAAATATTGGTCAATGGGAAGACCCTTCCTTCATACATAGAATAGCCCAAATAATATATCCTCTTGATGAAATAAATATATGCATGAAAACCAAAATATTTCATTTTTTCTTTAGGATTTTCCAAAATAAAGGATGGAACTGACTTTTGAAATAACTAAAAAATGGAATTTATGTGCAAACAAGGAACTTATTATTTGAATTAAAGGTGAACCCTGATTTCCATGTGAAAGTTTTTCATTGGACCATGTAATCACATACCTCACACCAATATTGCTCCATTGATCCCTCATATTCTTAAGTTGGGCATGTGTGTCTCAAGATACAATCTATATATGTCCAAGCTACAATGATTGTTAAATATTGGCCCATTTATCCTTAACCATTGGATTGGGTGCTTTAATGTTTATCTCACATGCATTCAAGGACAAGGATTTAGTGTTTATATGTGTGAATTCCTTCCCATAATATAGTGTGATAGGGTGGTATTTCCATGTATGTATATCTTCATCCATGTCCTTGGGTTTATTTTGGGTCCACATGTCTATATATATGTGCCAACACACAGTTTGGTTTCCACTTGTCATCCATCTATCAACAACTTTATGCCTACAAATACCCTAGTTGCAATTTTCCGCCTTTACATTGTTTTCCATTTGTGTTTCCATTTCAGTGGTCAGTTTTAACTTATCAATCAACCATCATCAACCACTTTTATGTCAAATTTGGGTAGTTGATAGTATTTGGTATGGGTTGAAGGAAAGCACTTGAAATGAGATGATGGAGTACCTTTTTCCTTTACAATAATGATGGCAATATAAGTAATGTAGAGGGACATGGAGAGGTGGATGTGAGTAGAACGATGGTAAGGGAGAATGGAAGCATGGGGTGGAGATAAGTGGTTGACATATGGAGGTTGATTACTCCAACCCTCAATATAAAAGAGAAAATGAAATGAAAAAGGGGAAAGAGATAAGGGATTGTATAAAAGAATGGGGTGGAAGTGACTATATTGAAATGGAAGTGGAGAATACCTCCACCATATACTTTAATAAAGTAGACGTGGTCTAGAAAGGAAAAATGCAAAGAAAGGGGAATATAGGATGGGATAGAGGGAATGAATGGATGGGAATATGAAGGATGCCTTCTCCATACACCCTAAAGGAAAATATAGAGTCAAAGGAAAGAAATGTGAGTGTGGAGCAAGGGGCATCATGATGTCTTCTGTGGACAAAGGAGATAGATCTTGGAATGGATAATGGAATGTGAAAGGAAAAGTGAGGGTTATATTTGCGCTATATCTTCTACCCCAATAAAAGAAGCATAAGAAGTGTGGATATTTAGGGAAGGGAAGATAGAATGAGGGGAAGGGACCACTCCTTAGGAGGATGATGATGCAAAAATAATAAAAGGCTTTTGGGGCACACGATGGGTTCTCTATGACATCAATATCAATCTAAAACATAGAAGTGGAGGATGGCATCTTTGCAACCCTAAATTAATCCCAACCTTTGGGGGTAGAGGATGGGCTCTTTACTACCCCAATTTAATCCCAATCTTTGGACTACTAGTCATAAAACATAGGTAAAAGATTGGCTTACTATAAAAAATAAAAGAAGAAAGAGGGAAATAAATCAAACTTTCAAGGGAAGAAAGAAATAGTTAAATCCATACACATTACAACATTGCTTAACTCTAGCTTATTTAAGATATACACCTAGAAACAAGCTGGAAGGCTCTAAAAATTAGTAGCACCGTTCATGCTCTTTATCATGCGAAAAATCTAGTGCCAATTTTGCATTCTTTATATTTAGAGGCCAAATGCATAAGATCCAATTTTAACTCTTGATAAATAAGGCATCTAACCATTATGTTATGCTTGTATAAAAATATTTACCATTGTATTATCTCAATTATTCTTCTAACATTAATGTGCACAATTCTTTTATACATTTTTTTTTAATAATCATTGATTTTTTAAAATTGAAAATTATATCTATAAGACTCTAAAAATATAGAAAATAATTTGATTTAACTAAAACCATTCTTTATACCATCACTAGAGTACTATTAAAAAGTAATAATCAACTAATAATTTATAAATTTAAATTAATAAAAATAAAAAAATTAACAATGACAAACATGCAACCTACCCAAATATGACCATCCTAAACCATCACTATCTTAACCATAAAATCACTTGCCAACCAATAGTCCATCTTTGAATAAAATTAAAGGCATCATCTCCAAATTGGTCAACCATCATTTCATTATCAATATCACTTTTTTAAATTTCGTGAGAGTTGACATTAAAACTTAGTTTTTTTTTTAATTATGAATCTCATGGGACATGATGATGTCGTGTTGGAGACTTGCTTTGAAGGTGGGATTATCCCAAAAGGGAGTTGAGTGTCTATTAAGAACATGTCATTAATTGGTTTTTAAATTTAGGATTCCTTTTGGGTGAAAGAGCACGTGATCTTCCTCATGGTACTTGCTTTGAGGATGGGACTATTTAAAAGCAAATGGCTTCCCTCATTCTTCATGGTATCCTTTTTCTCAAAAGGGACTTGAAAAGTTATAGAGACTTCCTAAAACATGTAAAAAATGGGATTTTACTAAAAACCCACCATTATTATTTCCATGGGTATTCCAAAACAAAGGACTTATACACATTTCAGTTTGAATATTGCTCATAATACTATGACAGTGTTTGAACTCCACAAAAGTATACGAAAGTCATTTGTCTATTGATATTTATTTATAGAATCCCTCATATTATATATATATATATATATATATTAAAAAAAAAAACAGAAAAAGAAAATAAAAGTGAAGTGATTTAGTCAATCGATATTTGGACGTTCACCTATATCGTTGATAAAATAGAAAGTAAAAATTAAAGTGAATTGTATGATGCAAATGATAAATTGTCTCAGCGGTGAAGTGATTAGGTCAATCGATATTTGGACGTTCACCTATATTGTTGATAAAATAGAAAGTAAAAATTAAAGTGAATTGTATGATGCAAATGATAAATTGTCTCTGCGGTGAAGTGATTTAGTCAATCGATATTTGGACGTTCACCTATACGGTTGATAAAATAGAAAGTAAAAATTAAAGTGAATTGTATGATGCAAATGATTAATTGTCTCAGCGGTGGTTTTATATATGTGGTTTATTAGTCCTCTGTGATAGGTACATATTATTAGGGTTATTATGAATTATTTTAGATTATTAAATATAGTAATTAGAAATTGTACCAGGTGTTGCTATATGTGGTTTATTAGTCCTCTGTGATAGGTAGGTATTATTAGGATTACTACGAATTATTTTTTCGATTATTAAATATATTAATTATCAATTATATCAAGTGTTGCAAAGGAAACGCTGTAAGGAATAAATTTGAGAAGAATTTTCAAATATAAAAAATCATTAATTAGCAATTGCACCAGGTGTTGCTTTATGTGGTTTATTAGTCCTTTGTGATAGGTAGGTATTATTAGGGTTATTATGAATTATTTTTTAGATTATTAAATATATTAACTAGCAATTGCATCACGTGTTGCAAAGGAAACGCTGTAAGGAATAAATTTGAGAAGAATCTTCAAATATAAAAAATCATTGAAGATAAAAATCGTGAAATATAAAAAATTATTGAAAATAAAAATAAACAAAATGTCATTCAAAGCTAGAAGATAAAGAGGAATCATTTACCTCAACAATATCAAGAAAATTTATAAAAATAATTAATTGATTTGTAAGTATTACTTTAAAATTTTCACTTGAACCAAATTAAATCATTTTCATATTAGATTTTAGAATGCTCATGAGATTTATTTTTGGGAAATATTAAGAGCATAATAAAATTTATAAAAATAATTAAACGATTAGTAAGTATTACATTAAAATTATTTGAACCAAATTATTAAATTATCTTCTTATTAGATTTTGAAATGATCATGAGATTTATTTATAGGAAATATTAAGAGAGCACAATTTACAGATGACAATCTCAGATTTATTTGTGGGAAATATTAAGAAATAACACTTGAAATATTAAGAGAGGACAATTTACAGAGAGCACAATTTACAGATGGCTCGACAAATCTATTTATGGGTAATATTAAGAGAGCACAATTGAAATACTTAAAGAGCAAAATTTACTTAATATTAAGAGAGCACAGTTGAAATATTAAGAGAGCACAATTTACAAATGGGTGGACCATTTGATATCTGGACCATTCGAGATCTATTTATGGGAAATATTGAGAGAGAACAATTTTCATATTCATGGACAAAAGATTTATGAACTAATTCAAACACTTCATACATATGGATAGATTCTTAGACAAGACCTCAATCTAAATGAGGCCACAAATCCATCTATAAATAATACAATAGAATATCACATCTTACATAAGTGAAAAGCCAAACCCATGATTTATATGCCAATTTAAACTTCAAGCCCCAAACTAAATCTAGACAGTGTAATGCCTCACCGTCTTCAATAAAAAATAACCATCAAGGTGGACATATGGAAGAACTGAAGATAACCTATCTTTATTCTAAAAAGAAGTTACGGGAAATGTTATTGAAGATTGAGCCCAAAAGAACCTTTGGGAGCTTTAATGGAAAAGATGAAAGACCTCCAATTCCCATGGAGGTGCCAATAAGAGTATGATTTCTTTTGGAAGCACAGCCAACCCATTCTTAAAATAATGAAATCATGCTTGTTTGATCCAATTTTGTGTGATATTAGTATGAAAAAGTGAGTCACGAGTGATATTGGTTTTTGTTTAAATTTTTGGAACTTAAAGTCATGAAGATGTACAAATCCACAAGTATCCCTAAATATGTAGGAAAGTATGCGGTATGTTTTTGTAAAATGGCTATCAACCATATGTTAAAAAGCCAAAAACTATATATATATATATAGAAAGGACAATATCTCTCTTTTGGGAACTTGAACTAGATTAGGAGACGTGCAAAATATGTTTATAGCATGTAAATTCAACATTACAATCATATAATTTTGAGTTTCATTTCATTTTAATTAAAAGAAAAAAATGATTTTTTTTTTACACTTTGTGTGAACATCTATTAGTGATTTATAGATAAGACACAAATTTATGTTTATTCTATATATATATATATTAGAAATAATGCTTCCATTAATGTAATGTGTAAGTTTAGAGTTGGTTTGAGATTTTGTAGGAGGTTGTTAAAATATTCTCTCAACCTCTATATCCATATTAGGAATAAGTTGGATTTGAGACGAACTATATAAATGTATTGTAATTAAGTGCAAATAGATAATAAAATACTATTAGTGTATTTCTGTGTGCAATGGCTGCTCTTACAGACTTTAATTTTATAGGATAACATTTTTAAACTTTGAGAAACAAATTTATGTTTATTCAATAAATAAATAAATATTATAAAATAACAATTCAAAAAAGTTAAAAAATAAAAATAAGTAAAATATATTTTAGAATTGTAGAAATAAAGTGCATGGGATATCAAATCAACCATAATAGTTATCAATAAGACATTTTCATTAGATGAAATTACATAAAACTAGCAATTGCAATGCATTTTTTTAGGATTTAAAAGCTTTAAAGAATTACTGGCGCTGTTCACAGCGAAGGACGTGTGCTTTTTCCTTCAATCAGCCAAGACCATTGTTTATTTTCAGGATTTCTCTTTCTGGTTCAGAGGTCATCAGATCACCTTTTGCCTCTCCCAGAATCGTATTAACATTTAATAAAATAGTATTAAGAAGTTATAACGTTAAATGGAAAGTTAATAATAATTCTAATTTCGTATTCAAAATATACCGTAAATGTAATATAAAATATTATGCTGAAATTATAAAGTTTAGAGCCTAAAGTTGGAGTAAGAACACACCTTAAATTTCTATTGGGAGTAGCAACTTGAGCATGAATTTATAATTTCGTATTCAAAATATACCGTAAATGTAATCTAAAATATTACGCTGAAATTATGAAGTTTAGAGCCTAAAGTCGGAGTAAGAACACACCTTAAATTTCTATTCGGAGTAGCAACTTGAGCATGAAGGCCTAAGGATAAGATTACAGTTAACGATCAAACGAATTTAAATTTTTACTCAAGTAAGAAGGCGATAATTTATTTTTGGATGAGATTAACTTTGGTTTAAATTTTCTCTTAAAATGATTGGAGGTAATGCTTGTAGAAATTTGGGGTTCTTGTAACAATGTGAAAGAACGAACCTTTGTTATATGGGTGGGATTCTGGCTAATTAGAAATTTCCCCAATTCAATTGAATTTTTAAAGGCGTTGTCTAAGGACGCTACAAATTCATATTCATATAGATTGGCAGTTTTCTTGTTAAAATTCGTTAAAAGAATTTAAAAAAACATAATGATGTAGGAAACATTCAATCGCTAACAATAAATTATTATATTCAAGGTATTCAAGTGACTGGGAAGACCACCCAGCATTTGAGCCATCTTATGTCAAACAACACACTCTCATCCATATATGTGATAAAACCTTGAGGACACCGAAAATCATCAATTAAATTGAAATATTGAAAGATGGAGTCACTTAATTTCCCCATATTTTGAAGAGTTTAGTGAAAAAACGTGTATGCTATCTACTCGACTACTTGCACATATCTTTTAGTAATATATTTCACCATCATCATCTCTATCTTCGCATAAATAATCTAATTTCAAAGCCTAGATAAACAGAGGCAAGAGAAGAAATAAACCAAATTTCAAAGCCTAGAAAAACAGAGGCACTAGAAGAAAATAAAACAAAGCAGGGTAAATATTATGTGAAGGCGCATCTATGGTTATGTCATGTAATCATAGCTATGAAACACATGTCCATATCTCTCCAGATGAAAGATGCTAGCAATCATCTCTCTACATTAAGTCTTTCACTGCTGGTTAGTGTAACTAATTTTTTATAACTATCTTCCAACACATCCATTCTCCACTCTATCATGATCTAAGGGCGGAAATTACTTTAATCGTCTAACATTTTGGATTAATGGTCTGAGATAATACACCTAGCACATGAGGAAAGTTGTTTTCAAATAATAACGCCTTACGATGTAATTAGTGGTAAGTAATATTATTTTTGTTGTAAGTGGGTTTTTTTACAATTGATTTTCAATTAATTTGATAGTTGAACAAAAACTAAATAAAATTTTACAAAGTAAATATTAGGGTGTTTGATTGTATTTTTATTTATTTATAATTTAATCTATTTATTTGCATTTTTATTGGTTAAAACCAATAGAGTTTTATTGTGCCATCATTATTTTGTCGTCAAGTGGTATCACATTTTAAGGTACGGACATCACAGTATAAATTCAATTTGAAATCTGTGCAAAAGACGATAATTATGAAAACACTGTGTGAGTAGCACCAAGGGGGAAATCTTTCAAGTCCTCTTTTCTTCACGTGTACAAATTAAAACAAAGTTCTAAACTTGTAGCCCTTGTGTGAATCCCAAAGAAAAGTGCAAGCTCACTGGTGGCTTTATAAATCAAATCTTAGGTTCGTTCCTTCCCATATACAATAAACAATTCAATTGTCGATCATTATCAAGACCGAGGCTTCAGGGGTCCCATTCCAAGTTGGGAGTCAGGGCTCTCATCACAATTCGATCAAGGCTTGTTCCAAAACTAGACCTCTGATTGGTGGCTCACTGAAGTCGGTAGTTGGAGGTCAACTTCATTGTGCAACACTTAACACCAAAGGTTGACAACGCATCCGATCCTACAACCCTCTCGACTTCCAATTGGTCTGTTGGGTTCTTTACGTTTCTCTCTGTCGTCACAGGATTGGAACAGTTTTCTTGAAAGTTTACATAAACAAGAAAAGCTTTAAAGTTTACATAAACAAGAAAAGCTTTAAAGTTTACATAATAATAACCTTGTCCACGGAAATAAACTTGCTTAGTTTTGTCTTGTGCAAAACTACTTGTATAGGGATCAATTCCTCCAATGCACAGTACAGAGATAATGTTGCTAGCATTGACGGTCCATATTCTAGAAATCCGAGATAACGTTGCTAGCACTAACGGTCCATATTCCAAAAACTGGACTACTACGAAAATAAATCCAGCGACTGTTAAATCTAATTTTCTTGCGTTAAACTAATAAGATTAGAAGTAGACAGCGTGTAAATAGTATAGATTTAATTTTGTATATTGTATAAATTTTGTGTTTCGTGGATGTTTAGACAGTTCTCTTCTAACCTGTATGCTTCCACAAGTTCATAGGGTAGTTCTAAAATAAAAATCGCTTACCTCTTTTGAATCTGATATTTTGTTTAGCTGGAAATTCCAGCGCTCGAAGGAAGACAACATCTCGATTGCAAGGTGGAGGTTGTTTGAAGCTATTGTCGAGGTGGTCGAGGAGGTGGATGTTGTTTGAAGCTATTGTCGAGGTGGTCGAGGAAGGTAACCGTAGCAGTCGAGCTCAGGTTTGTTTGTTCGACCAGGAGCAAGCCGTTGTCCGTGTTCCTAAGGCCAAAGAAACAAGCTGTCAATTAATTTCATTATCCATCAATTAGCAAAGGCACCGTACAGAAAAATAATCCTGTGGTTGAACTAAAAATAGGCTGATCACAGTACCATGGTTGAGCTGGGCACAAAACAGTAAGAGCTTCGTTGGGTTAAGGAAAGAAAGACAGGTTGGGTTGGATAGGACCACTGGCTTTCTCCATTCACCAGCACCTGCTATTGTATGGAGATGACACATGGCATCATATACAAGTGGCCAGTCCATTAATAGCCGACTCCATCGATATGAAGTAAGGTGAATTCCGCAAGGTTCTACTAGCGAGGGGCGAAGCAACATTTCATATTTTAATTAAATTAAGCATTTAATGCTAATCCATTAATGCTAGCATTAGTTAGAGTAACTGTGAGTTGAGAAAATAACAGTGGTGAAAACCCTTAAGTCTTAAGGAATAAGTGAATAAGTGAAGAATATACCAAGCATATAAACAGAGACTAAATAGACCACAAAACTAGACATTGGCCACAAATGACGGTGAGATGAGTTTGTTTTATGAATCGGGAAAATACTTTGGATTAATTTGAACACGAACTAATACTAGCCAACAAAACCGATTACTATAGTCCTTGCCCATGCCGCAAACGGCAGGGACTAATAAATTGAGGTAATGTGAATTCTACTTTGTGCATTCTTCCTCAACCACAATTTGTTTGTCCCTATTTCTTCATCGCTTCTGTTGGAATTCATGTGTGTGCCATTGGAATTCACACTTAACTTCCTTCGACACTTCTTTGTTAGAGGCTTCTTCCTTTACAATGTCTAGAAAACATAATTCAAAAATTAAATTGACATGGTAATATAAAGCTTACTTTATTTACATCTTTATAGTAAATTGATTTTCATTTAATTGTATGCAAATCAATCTATCTTAAAATTCAGTTATCACTACACTTTCTTTCCTCAACTCAAACTGAAGTTTAGAGGATGAAGATTGATAAGTAAATTAAGGATAGTGATAGATAAATTGATAATTACAATTTTAAATGTGTCATTGCTAAGGGTTATCACACTATCATAAAACAAGAAAATTAAAATGTGCAAATTGGCCACCTAAGTAATGCATACCAGTGATTCCAATCATTATTGTTAATTTCAAATTAGTTATATATATATATATATATATATATATATATATATATATATATATATATATATATATATATATATATATATATATAGAAATTAGATGAATAAATCACTTATTCAATGGATATTAACCCGATTACACATCAATTTCGAATTGCATGCATAACACATAATCTCATCTACAATTAATTGTCACATGCGGAAATAATAGAAGCAATCTCACATCAAATCAATCACACATTAACTCAGTATGTATGGGGAAAGCCTATAGCTGAAAAACCCCGCAGCTATTGTGTATATTATAATGGAGAAATCATGTAACCAAACAAGTACAATACTCCTCACAAGTACTCAGTACTTTCTCATAAAGTCACACAATCTAGCTTAGTTTTGAACAGGTCACTGGTTCAAAACTCCCCGCTAATTGCCTTGCCTCTATTGCGCAATCATGGCCTGTATATGAAGAGATCCAAGGTTCGAATCCCCTTGGCTTGACTGCGCAATTGTCATGGACAATTCCTCCAAGTGTAATGCAAATCCCATGCAAAACTAATCCTCCAACCGATAGCTTTACTCACCCTTTCATCTACCTCTTCCACTGGTCTCCACTGAACTGATCATGCACTGTAGTGAACTGAAGTGTTCTTGAGTTGACTAATGAGTTAATATTTAGTGAATTAAATATTATTTAATTCACTCCACTCATAACTAATTGATTAGCTAGTTAAACTAACTTCAACTAGTTCAACTAAAATAAACAGAACACAACTCCACTATCCGTCTCATTAACCCCTCCAAACTTCTCGCCATCGAAGTCCAATCAAGTCAACCATGCAAGATGCCATCAAACCCTAGGAACCACGTGATTCCCTTCCGCTTTTCGCCTGTAATGAGCCACTCCATGACTCAAACCGAAGTGTGCTCCAAGAGAGTAAACTGTTGTTTATAGTAAAAATATTATTAAGGGTAAATAATATTCGACTTCCATATTTTTAGGAGAGGCAGTCTAAAAATAGCCTGGGACCTAAAAATATGAGTCTCATCTATTTTTACCAACATGTCGCATGCTTCAAGAATCTCCAACTGGAATCTCTGAATCATGCTCCGTATGTCTAAAAATAGACATAGTCTAAAAATAAACTTTGCGCCAGAATTTGCCTGCGGGCCCACTTAGTGAAGGCGACTTTATTTCACTAAGCTCCATCATCTTGCTGCATTCTCAACACTCCCTCTCAGCAAGATATGGATTATCTGCAATCCCTATCCTGCCTCTGTGGAATTCGAACTTGCTCCCGGTGAGCGCCTTCGTCAGGATGTCGGCATCCTGATCCTCCGTGGGAACATATGAAAGCATCATGATCCTCCGCTGAACACAATCTCTGATGTGATGGTACCTGATGTCGATATGTTTGGACCTATCATGAAAAACTGGATTAGCCGAGAGCTTGATGCAGCTCTGGTTATCACAGTAGATCATCGTAGGCTCCAAATGCAACCTGAACAAACCTGCGAGGATCTTCCTCATCCAAATAGCCTCACATGCAGCCAAGCTTGCTGCCATGTACTCGGCCTCTGCTGAACTGAGTGCCACGGATCTCTGCTTCCTGCTGTACCAGGAAACTGCTGTCGACCCAATGCTGAAAACTCCTCCAGAAGTGCTCTTCCGGTCCGTTGGACTCCCCGCCCAATCTGCATCAGTGAAGCCAGAAAGCTTCACTCCATCCTCCTGTCTGTACCATAGACCATATCCCGATGTGCCTCTGATATAGCGCAATACATGCTTGCCTGCCTTCCAAAAGAGCTTGGTAGGCTTAACCATAGCTAGCGAAAGCTGGTTAACTGCATAGCATATATCGGGTCGTGTATTGACCAGATACATAAGCGACCCCACCAATTGTCGATAGACAGTGGCATCCACTACCTCCGCTAAAGTAGCATCCTCCTTCCTCCAACCACCAGGAAGAGGAGTGTCAACAGGCTTGCAGCCTTGCATGTTGAACCTCTCCAGAATCTCCCGGGCATACTTGCCCCTGATCGGACAATCACCAATGAATATCACGTTGTAAAATTTTCCGAGCGTTAACGCTCCAAATATACGCGAGATTAGTGGTATTAGAATACCACTACCTCCTTACGTGTCAACAACAAACACATATCGTGTTCTTTTGATAAAACTTAAATACAACTTTTCCCCTATGCGATACTGACAGTTTTCTATTTCAAATATGCTTTTACTTTATCGCTCAAGATTTCGCCTCTTTTTCTCATGGTTTCGCACCATTCCACTTCTGCACCACTCTGCTTCTGATTTCGCTTCTCCTTTCACCAAATGTATTATCCATTCTGAAGTATCAATTGAGGATAGGTGGTTTTACAGATGTCTTCCCTTTGATGGATTTTCTCATTAGCTCGTTGGTACTTTTTTGGCAGAGGTTAAATGATGAGTCTGTGAAAAATATTTTAAGGAATATGGCTCAAAATAGGTTAGAATGGATGATATGGGTAGGAATGGTAGGAATAGGAATGGATGTTATGAGAATGGAAATGTTCGTATAGAAATAGGCAGAGTGGTAATATATATGAGCATATATAAATAGACAGAGGAATATGGGTATGAGGGTTATAAAAGGTTTATGAAATTGAAAATAAGAAATCATAATTATTTTTTAACACTAAAAAAATCTAGGAATTTAAATGCTAAAAACAAAAAATTTTCAATACATTACACTTGTTGGCTGATAAAATCCCGATTTGCTTTTTGCAGGTGTAATTGATTTGCTTGTACAGGTGTGAGTGATCTGCAGGTGTAACTAATCCTTGTCTTCTAAAATAGGTCCCTTTGAATCTGAAGAGTCATCTTTAGTGTTGATGCAACCCTATTTCGAATTCTGATAGGCAACCTTTGCAAATTGTTGAAGTAGCCTTGTGTACCTTTGATGCAGTGTTTGAACAATTCCCTCTGTTATTTGTAATATTGACATAGCCTTTGAACAGGTCCCTCTGTATATTCATGTTGAAACAGGTCCCACTTCATATTTTGTTGTTTGAATAGGTCCCTTTACTAATTAGAACAAAACAAATCTGATTGAAATATTGAATTACTAAAACAAATTCCTTGAAAATTTGAGAATGAGGAGATGATATAGGGAAAAACCACTGTTTCTTCTCCCCCACTAAGTCTTTGACTTGTCCTCGAGTCATAATTAAATTTGTGAAAGAAAGGGAATAAGTAGAACAATGAATTCTTACCAGCCAAATGATTGGTTTTCCAGTAAGAATTCAGGTTTAGAGTGTGCCAGAGTCTGGTTTTCACATCTAAACCATTATTTTTTATTATTATTTTTTTATTTTTTATTTATTTTTTAATAAATTGAAATGAATAAGGTAGAGATATCATAGCTAAAGGCTGTGATATCTCAACCTCCTTTTGCTGAGATACAGTTTGAATAAAATCTTCTTTGCTGATGGGCTTATGATAGAGTTTCAACCTATGTCCATTGAAAATAAAGGTGTTTCCTTCTCCATCAATTGTAGTAAGTTTGACTGATCCATTTTCAAATACTTGAACTATTTCATATGGGCCTATCCAATGTGTTGTGAACTTGGCTTTATGATCTCTAAATTTGGAGTCAAAGAGTAAAGCCCAGTCACATTCTTTAAACTATTTCTTCTTTATGTTTGAATCATGCCACTGCTTCCTTTGTTTTTGCATTAGGATTGTTCTCTCCTCTTCTTGCTGCCTCATTTCATCCAATTGGTTCAATTGCATAATTCTCTTTTTTTATGCTTCATTGAGATAAATGCCTAAATCTGCAGCCATTTTATAAGTATGTATCTGAAATTCAATAGGAAGCATTACCTCTTTTCCATACACCAGCTGATACGGTGTAAATCTTGTAGTGTATTTCCATGTGATTCTGTAAGCCCAGAGAGCATCCTTGAGCTTTTCCTCCCAGCTCTTTCTATTCATTGCCATTGTTTTAGTGATAATTCCTTCCAAAGTTTTATTTGTAGATTCTACCTGGCCATTGGCCTATGGATGGTAAGGTGTACTTTTCCTGTTCTTGATTTTGTATTTTTCTGTGATGTCTTGAACTAGCCTTGAAGTAAACTGAGTACCTTGGTCTGTTACTATCTCTCTAGGTACTCCATACCTTACAAAAATTTATTCAAAAAGGAAGTTTACCACTGTTTATTCAGTTGCACGGCTAAGTGCTTTTTCTTCAGCCCATTTAGTCACGTAGTCAGTACATACTAAGATGTACTTTTTTCCCTTTGAAGGTGGATCGATAGGTCCTGCAAAATCTAGAGCCCATTTTTAAAATGGCTCTAAATGTACTTGTGGCTGAAGTGGCATTTCATCTGAAGCAGTTGGTCTACCCATTCTTTGGCAACTGTCACAACTTCTCACATAATTCTTGGAATCCTTAAAAATTGATGGCCAATAGTAGCCAAGACTGAGGATCTTGAATGTTGTCCTTTTAGCTACAAAATGCCCACCACAAGGTTCATCATGGAAAGATTTTGAAATATCAATTATTTCATCATTTCTTACACATATTCTAATAATCATATCATAACCATTGTAAAATAAATCTCCATTAACCCATGAATATCTGGCACTTTGCTTGATGAGTCTTTTCTTCTCCTTTGTAGTAAAATATGGAGGTTTGAGATGAGAGGAATAACATGTTTATGAGTTTTTGTTAATAACCCAAAGTTTCAGACTTTCCAAGTGATTCCATCATCAGGGGTGAGCATCCAATGTTATTTTGAAATTTTGAGAGAAAATAGGGAAAAAAAATGGTAGAATAAATAGTAAAATATGGAGGTTTCTTTCTTGTGGATAGATAATTAGCTAAATCAGCATACCATGGATCCACTACTGAAATTGCAAATAAATTTTCATCAGAAAAAGAATCTTCAACTGGAACAACCTCACCTGGATTCTGGAGTCTAGAAAGAAAATCTTCCACCTGGTTCTCTTTACCTGGTCTATCTAACACTGTAATATTAAATTCCTGTAGCAATAACGGCCATCTGGTAACTCTGCCATTAGTTAATGGTTTTTTCATTAAACACTTAATGGAAAAGTGGTCAGTATGGAGAAAAACCTCATAACCAGTTATATAATGTTCGAATTTATTCACAGCATGTATGATTGCAAGCATTTCTTTTTCAGTAAATTTGTAGTTTAGTTCTGCAGGTGTCAGATTTTTACTAATAAAATAGACGGCATAATTCAAAGAATCTTATTTTTGGCCTAATGAGGAACCTACTACAGTATCAGATGCATATGTAAATATGTGAAAGGGTAGGGTCCAATTAGGTCCTTTTAAAACTGGTGTGGTTGATAACTTTTCTTTGAGTGTTTCAAAAGCTTTTTGGCAAATTTCATTCCAGTTAAAAGGTGTATCTTTTGAAAGAAGCTTAAACAGGGGTAAAGCTATCTTACTAAAATGTTCAATATACCTTCTATAATAGCTTGCATACCCAAAAAAACTTCTTACCTCTTTTTGAGTCTTCTGAATTGGCAAATTGACAATGATTTGGATTTTTGATGGATCTACTTTAATGCCTTCTGAAGAAATATATGACCCAATAATACCCCTTCATTTAGCATCATAAAACACTTTTCATTACTCAAGGATAAATTGGCTTCAATACATCTCTTCAATACATTCTCAAGATTTTCTAATGAATGTTCAAAGAATTACCATACACTGAAAAATCATCCATGTAAACTTCAACACACTCATGAACTAAATCAGCAAAAATAACTAATAAAACTCTCTGAAATGTAGCTGGAGCATTACAGAGTCCAAATGGTAAAAAATTATAGGCAAAAGTGCCCCAAGGACAAGTAAAAGTGGTTTTTTCCTGGTCCTCTAAGGCTATCCTGATCTGGTTATAGCCACTGAAACCATCAAGAAAAGAAAGTGATGATTTCCCAGCTAATGTATCCAAAACTTGGTCAATAAATGGTAGTGGGAAATCATATTTGAGGGTTGCTTTTTTCAATTTCCTGTAGTCAACAAAAATCCTCCACTTACCATTTTTCTTGGGCACTACTACCAATGGAGATACCCACTAACTGTCAGAGATGGGATAAATAAAATCGACTTTCAGTAGTTTTTGTAATTCATATTTAACAATATCCTGAAGGATGAGATTCATTCTTCTCTGTGGTTTCCTCACTAGTATTATATTACTATCTGTGTAAATATGGTGAGTGCATGTTTCTGGGTGGATTCCCTGCATATTAGTGTAGTCCCAGGAAAATTCCTTTTGATATTTTCTCAATAATTGAATCAATTTTTCTTCCTGAGATAAGTCTAGGTGGGTGCCAATATTCAATGTTTTTCATGGACTAATCTCTATGGTATTACTCTATGTGCTTTTGATAGATTGAATGGGAGAAATATTTTCAAATAATGTTCGCAAAGAATGAATGGTACATGTTTCTTGAAAAATTTGTGCTAAAAGTTGATCTGCAGCATTGTATTGTTCATTTCTTAATTCTTCAAAAATATCAGGTTGAGAAAGGAACAATTCTACCAAATCATCATTATTATGTTCTTGATAATCATAGATTTGATTGATGCTGAAAATAGATTGAAATTCTTCTTTATCATTGTATTTTTCATCAAGCCATAAGTTGTTTGCTACTTCTATTGATTGTGCTGATGGGTATAGAGTGAGTTGTTTTCTTTCAGTTCCTCATGAAATAATCATATCACCTGATCTACACCCTATGAATGCATCAGCAGTTGCTAACCATGGTCTACCAAGGATGATAGGGTGTCCTCCTGAATTAGATTTTGGCTGAAGGACTAAAAAGTCAACTGGATACTCCCAAGAGTCTAGTGAAACAATTATGTCCTCCAAAATTCCTTCAGAAATCACTTTAGACCTATTAGCTAGTTCTAGGACAATTGGTGTATATTGCAAGTTTGTGAGCTGCAGTGTTTTCATTGTTTCAAGGGTCATCACATTTATTGCAGCCCCAAGGTCAATCAAAGTGTTTGGAATAGGTATGTTATTAATCATTGTAGTGACTCTGGGAATACTAGGATCAACATACTTTTCCATTGAAATGGTGTTTGTCATAAGGCCAGGTAGATGTCCAATAACATGAATAGTTTCTGGGTCAAGTCTTTTCTTTGTAGGCTTCTTGAGGCATAGTTCTTTGATTGATTTAGTATATATTGGAATGTCTTTTATGGCTTGAAGTAGTGGAATTTTTATATAGACATTCTTTAGCTCATCTAAAACATCAAACTAAGGTAAAAGCATGGGGTGTTTTTCTTGGACCAATCGATCCGGAAAAGGTGGTGGGTGCATTGGTTGCATTTGTTTATTTTTGATGTCATCATTTTGTTTCTTTTGAATTGGAGTTTCATCTTCATTTTCTTTGTTTTATTTTTGTTTGTTAGGTACTGCAGGTTCTTTTTGAAGTATCCTACCAGACCTAAGCTCGATATTTTATAAAGGTAGAGTGGGATAAGATGTTCCCACATCTACACTGTAAGCTGGTCTATCTGCTCTATTGTTTGGATTAGGTACAATTTGAGCAGGTATCTGAGTAGGTCTAGGAGGTTGGTTAAATGGAAATTGTAATTGAGATGGATTTATTGGTGGAGGAGCAGGCAATGTTTGTTGAGTTTTTTGAGGTTGATGGACAACTTGCTGCTGAGGATATTGCTGATATGTTTGAGGATACTGCTGATATGGCTGAGAATATTGTTGGTATAGTTGAGGATATGGTTGTTATGGTTAAGGGTATTGCTGAAATGATCTCCATTGTTGTTGTGGGTAAGTTTGGTATTGCCACGGCATGGGAACATTCCAAGAATTTTGAACATACATCTGATCTTGTGAAGGAATTGAAAATTTTGGTTTGGAAACATACCTGGAGGTGGAGGTATTGGTTTCCATGGTCTCTTAGTGCCCATGAAATACACATTCTCCATATCTACATTGGCTTCCAAATTACAATTCTGCAAAATCTTGATTTTAGAGCAATGAAATATATCATGATTTTCAGTGCAAAAGGCACAAAATTGAACATTTCGAACATTTTCTAAAGGGCAGTCTTTCAAATCATGTTTCTTCCGGCACTTTGGAAAAAAGACAGCCATTAATTGATCTTCCTCTTCCTATCTTTTATTTTCTTTCAAAGTGTCAATTTGGTTTCCTAAGGTACTTAATAGGTCTGTTTTGAATTCTTCTAATAAGTTTCCTATTTCAGCCCTTGTGACACTAGCTGAAGCCGATTTAGTGGCTTTGGATGATATGGTTCTTTTTTCATTCCTAGCTTTTCTCCTAGAATATTTTTCACATAAATAAGCAATATCATCAAAAGGTAAGGTAGAAATATCACCTTTTCCCATAAGATTAAGATCATCTAAGTATTCCTCTCGGATGCCCTTCAAAAATATTGTTCGAATCATATCAAGAGACATTGTTCTATGTTTTGATTTTCGTAAATTGTAAACAAATCATTCCAAATATTCCTCTAAGCTCTCATCCTCTTGTCGATTCATTCTAAATATATCATCTTTAGAATCTCTTGATCTACAATAAGGTTGGTATTTGTTTAAGAATATTTTTCTCATGCCATCCCAATCAGTTATTGCATGTTCACCAAGTCCCATGAACCACCTAAGTGCTGATGATTTTAGTGTTGATGGAAAGAGTATAAACCTATGGGAATCATCTGTGTAACCATATGTTCGACATACTATGTCAAATTCAAACAAGAATGAATATGGGTCTTCTGAAGCCATACCATAAAATTTTGGTAGCACAGATGGAGGTATGTTTTTCATTTTTATTTCCTCATCATTGTTTTCTCTTGGTTCTTGAATAGGAAATTTAAAGGTTGACTCTTTGTCTTCTCTTGGTGGATTTCGATCTTGATCTTGCCTTTGTTTCTGTTCAGCTTCTCTTTGTATTCTTCTTTCCTCTTGTTGTCTCTCATATTCTCTAAGTTGATCAAGAGTGGGTCCTCTTGCTGGTCCTCCTCCTTCCTCAGTCATTTTGATAGGTTCTTCTATTGATTTAATGTCTTGTATAGTGTCACTTGTTTCAAAGAAAGGTTGTTCTGGTGATTTTTCTCCTTCTTGAGATTTTTCAAAATCAGTAGCTTCAAGGAGAGGTTGTTGGGTTGTTTTGCTACTCTCTCTTGTTAAAGAGGATTCAGGGAGATGTTTCTTCTTTTCTTCGTATGCCAATAAAATTTTTCTTTTAATGAGTGTGAGTCTTTGCCCTGATTTTTGTTTGTCCTCTAATTCTTGTACAGTGACTTTCTCAGCTGGAGTTGTGTGTTCAATCCTCTCTAAAGGGTCTGCTCCTAGTGGTGGATTAGTTCTTGGATGGGGGTTTTTTATGAATCTACCTTTATCATCTCTAGCTCTAGACATAAGTAACCATGACTTCTAAAATGTAGAATTAAAACTGAATCTGTGTTTTTGTTTGTTTTTTCTTATTATTGTTTTTTATTGTTTTTTTTTTTTTTTTAAATCCTCTAGTTGCGCCTCCCCGGCAATGGCGCCAAAATGTATAGACCAATCTAGGGCTCTAGATTAGGCTCAATTTATTGTCAACGAAGGTAGGTAATCTTAGAGGCATGTGTCTAATGTTTATAGACCTAAAAGGATTTTTTTGCCTAAGTAAACATTTATTGTGGTAGGCTCCAACACTCTTTTACAAGAGATTGGGATGTGGTTCCTCACACACTTTAAACACTTATGTAATTAAATCTGATCTATTGTTCTAAAAATAGAGTGCTACTAGTTGTATGAGTTTTCAATCCTTTTACAAGGTTATAGTTCACAAAAACTCTTTCAAAGTAACACACTAAAGCATACTAAAAATTGAATTCATTAAAATAGAGATCACAGAAATGATTTGGAATTCAATACTCAATTAAACCTCTTACAAGGAATGTTCATTAATTTTTGTAATTGAATTCTTCAATTATAAATATCAATCATGAAATAAAAAATAACAAATAAAATCATAAGCACTCGTAATCAAAATCAATTAGCTCAAAAGCATGAAAATAAAATAAAATACTAATCAGATCTGAATACTAAATCTAATAGAAATGAAAAGAAAAGTCTACCGACTTCACATGGGGGCCCTTCCATGCTTTGAAGGCACACTTGAGAAAATTCAAATGATGAGAATGCTAACTCAAAACACCATAAATGATGAAATTATATCTTTGAATAAAATCTGGGAAAGAGTTACATTAAAACAGAGTTCTGAAGCACATACACAGTCTTAATTCTTCTCTTATATTCAATAATATCACTAGCATCATTAGCCTATTACATGCTTCCATTCACTTATTTATCAAAAATTACAATCAAAAGAGGCTATTTTCGTTCTTTATAATCCTAACTGATCTCCAAAACAGATCGAATTAGTTTGGAATTCCTAATCATAGGCAAAATATCAAGCTCATTCATTATGACTTAAGATTTTTCTGCTAGATTGGTTGGGTTTGACCAGCGTTGACCGGCTATTTAGGAACTTCAAATCTGATGCTGGATAGATTTTTCATCATGTGTGTACATTCCATATCACGTCCTTATCCTTCGTTTTGATCTACCTACTATGCCACATGTCAGAACATAAAATATTTACAAGAAGTTATCACATCCTGAAATTTTCTTGAAAATTTTCAATTTTTGACACACAAATTCCATAAATTAAATTTAATGTAAAAATAAAAGTTATAATGCTATATTAATCAATTTCAATAAACTATAACGGATTTATGGAAGAAAATGGTGGATAAATGATCAAATTTTAGGAGAAGAAGATAGCCATAAAATAATACCAACAAATATGTTGGTCCATAGTGATGTTGAAGGAAAAAGGGGGAAGTGAATAGAAAAAATCAAAGAGTATGATTTGGAAATCAAACCCACCAAGCTGGTCAAGGGACATGGGTTGGCAAAGTTGTGGTCAGAGACAAATTTTCAACCCTTGGGAATTAATCTATTGACAACCATGGATGGAGCTGTAAATGAAGAGGGTCAAAGAAAGTTCAAAACAGGTATCTGATACAACTTTTTTTTCTTTGATTGGTATAAATATGTTTTGCATTACTTGTGTTTCGTTTCCTATCCAACTTCACTGAATAGAAAAAAATACATATCTCTCAAGCTCAAGTATCAACCATATGTTATCATAGAAGTGAATTTATACTGGAAAGATCTTGCTGGTATTTTTTTCTTATGTTTGATCGAAGGAGAACCTATTGAAGTCACCAAACAATATCATGAAAGTCCGTGTGGAGAACATTATAGATAGAAGGTCATTTCTCATAAAATTCTTAATTCAAGCTTCTATTGGAAAACCATGTTTGCAGATGTTTATAGACTGGTAAGAAGTTATCATAAGTGTCAGTTGTTTTCTAAAAATAAAAAAATTGATCCATTATCTCTCATCCCATTGTTTATTGAAGAACCTTTCAAGCAACGGGGATTGGATTTTATTGGAGAGATCAATCCACCATCAAGTGGAAAATTCAAGTGGATTATGAATGACACTAATTATTTTACAAAATGGGTTGAAGAAATACCCACTAAGAAGGAGAATGACCAAGTGGTGATGAAGTTTTTGGAGGAAAACATTTTCAGCAAATTCAGATGTCCAGTCAAAATTGTGAATGATAATGCTTAGGTATTCAACTCTGCTCGTTTCATTAATTTCATTCAAACATATAATGTGATTTTATAACATTCCACGGTGTATCATCCCCAAAGGAATGGATTGGCAGAGTCTTCAGATAAGACATTGGTTAGAATCTTGAAGAAAACAATCACCGATAATCAGAAGGATTGGGATATGAAATTGAAGTTTTCCCTCTGGGCAGTTCGAGTCACTACCAAGAGATCTACTGGGAAGTCTCCCTATGAACTGGTTTATGGAACTCAAGCACTATTTCCTACTCACCTGGCCAAACCAATGATTTCATTCCTTCAAGAATCTCAGGAAGAACTGAATGCTCTAGTAATAATATTTAACAAAATAATAGAATCAAGTGAAAACAAAAATAAATTCATGGATATCTTTATTACTTATCAGGAAAAGATGAAGTCTATATTTGACAGAAAATCAAAAGAAGTTCTCTTTCAAGCAGGATATTTGGTACTAATATGGGACACAAAACAAGAAGAAAGTGGGAATCATTGTAAATTTGACCCTCTCTAGTATGGTCCATACAAGATCTTTGAGGCAAGGTCAAATAACACATTCATTTTGGAAGATCTACATGGAGAGACAATACAACTGCCTGTGAACGGGGAGTATCTGAAGAATAATTTTCAGCATTAAAAGTTAGTATTCCACCATTAGAAATACCATATTTCTCATTTTTCATATGTCACCAAGCATTATTTGACTCCATGCCAAATGGATAAGGCACTAATCTAGCACTTCCGTGGAAAAAATCACTATCCCCAGGTGGAGCCAGATGTTGTGGATCATTTGTATTTACCTTTGAAATATCTTTCAAAACACCAAAAAAACATCTATGATAGAAAATTTAAAATTTTGTGTCATAGAAGAATTTCGATTTATATATTGGTACATTAGCATTACGTGATGAGATGTGAAGGTGGGTCAAGTCGGGCTCATTCATGTGCATAAAAGTTCAAGAGCTAGACTGATGGGCACGCTCAGAAAATTACATGCCAAAAAGGGTCGAGTCGGGCTCATTCACAAGCTCAGGAGGGTCTAACACGACAGAACAACATATAAGATCAGGAGGGTTACACTGTGGATCAAACAAACTAATTTCCCAAAGGTGGAGAAAGGGCGCATTTCCCTTAAACACTTAAGAGTTTTGGAGGAGGCACAAAGGGAAAAATGTATGGTCGGGATCAAAGCGCATAACTAGAGCGGAGAGATAGATAACAAAGATTAAATTGCAAACTGCAAATTGCAAGTTTTAAAAGTTAAGGGCAAAGGGTAAGTGTTAGTATGAATCCTTTGTCGAAGTGCACGAAAAAGGACCACTTTAGCTACGCATAACTAATAGCCCTAACAACAAAAGTGGCTGCCAATATCTTCAGATCTGCGGTTAGTTGAACAAGAAAAGAGCTGCAAAAAACCAGATCTATGGATGGAAAGACATTAAGCAGTAAAAACAAGGGTTTGCTCCATATACCAATAGACAAGACAAGAACGATTTTTGAAAGAATTTTTGTATTAATTGGGCCACCGGGAGGAAAACAAGAAGGCGTATCCAATTCTCCTCGGTGGGATGGGTTCTTGGAAGTCCTCGGCACTTCGGATCTAAGATTTCTCTCTCTTGTTGGTGTAGAAAACCCAATGCAAAGAATAGAGCTCAAAGGGAGCTCACACAGCAAATAATGGAAAAAAGTGACCAATTTGTATAGATCGAGAGTGATCTAATAGGCAACAAAAGGTGAAGAATGGTAGGAAAAACCTTCCTATTTATAACAAAATATTGGGTCATTCTAGATCTTGGTGCATGATTAAAATAATGTTAACCAAATCTAGATCTACCTTTTATGGAATATTTTATTATATTTGTTGAAGGGAAAAAGTATTTGACTTGGGTCAAATCCATTTATTTGTCAAAAATAAATAAATAAATGATTTATTTATCTTTTTAAGGAAATGGTTGAAAGATAATCAAATAAATAATGATTTACTTAATTATTTAAGGAAGTGGTTGAAATATAATTAAATAAATAATTATTTATTTAATTATTTAGTGGGTGATTTGGTCATATTTAACAAGGAATATTATCTAAATAAGATTTAAATAATTATTCCTAGAAAATAATAAGATAAATAAAGGTTTATCTAATTAATTTCTTTGTTTTTAGGTTAAACATGATTTGGGAATAATAATTAAATTATGGTTTAATTAATTATTCTATGAGGAAAATCAAACAAATATAGGCTTGTTTGATATTTCCTTTTGGAGTTTCCTATTTAGACCATAAATAACCTAATAAATGTGGTTTATTAAGTTATTTAACATAGTGAAGGCAATTTTACTTAGGGTAAAATTGGTCTTACATGGTGTACTTGGGTCCATCTAAAGATAATAGGGTAGATGACCAAAAAATGGTGTAACAGATTGCCCCCCAGCGTGTGAGTGTCGGGGAGCAAATCGTATGACCGAAGTACGTTGTAAGAACTCGAGTCACTAGACAAAAAAAGGGAAGTCGAGAGAGAGAAATGCAAGGTAGATAGTGTCGTCGAAGAACTAGACCACGAGGAGACGAGACTTGCGGGGTGCAACAAGTCTCTTTTTATGAGAGAGTACTTGTCGTCGAAGGCGGCGGGGGGAGGCATACCTATGCCCACGAGACAAAGTACAAAAGAATAGTGTGTCCGATAAACAAGGGACCGAACCATAAAGTACGATCGGCATAATCATGAGCCGGATAAAAAATAAAATGAGGAATCCTACATACATGCCGTGCACTGGGATAACGACCGGGATCGATACAATAATATCGGAGTACATGAGATACAAATACAACCAAAATGCCCACTTGTAAATGGGGAAGGGCTCAAAAAAATACGACTAATACATGCAAATCAAAGAGGCGCGCAAGTGGCTAAGGCCAACATCATCAAATATACGGAGCTGAATCGAAGGCTGCAAGGAGGAGGTCATCCCGGGCATGTGGGGGGGGCTACTGCGAGGGGCCACCCCCCTCATGAGGGTTGAGACATATCACACACACCGGGAATCATCAAGAGGCTGCTGCCGTATCACTCTGAACCATCAAGTATACGGATCTCGGTCATGCTAAAAGGAGCTAGAGTGGAGAAACAATCAAGTCAAAGGGAAATGAGAGATCCCTTTGCTTGATCCGAGGACACTCGAACAAGAGTGGAAGAGCTGGAACCAAGGTACACCGCCCTCTAGACACAGCCACGGAATGAATGAGCTGATGTCGACAAAGAGAGGTCAGCCATAGGTGAGGCAATGAGAGATCCTCAACTATGGCACGAGAGAAAATAGTAGAGCGACGGACAGACCGACACTAATGATGATGGTGAAATGGAAGGGGACTGAGTAGCGAATGGACAACTTCCACTGGTTAGAGCATAAAGGGCATGAATGACATGGCGACGGCGACGCAATATCATAAGGGATAGGGGGACGGTGGGGATCGAAGGCCATAATGTGCGACATAAGAGAGAGAGACCAAGCAATAAAGGATGGAGGGCTATAGCGGGGTACAAAGGGACTCAGGATAGACTCCATGAATGCGATGATGACTCAACTTGGATGCTCTAAACAAGGGCAAATCGATGGTGCTGCCACACAGTAAAGGCCCAATGGGGGACCATGAAAACATGAGTACAATATGGGAACTCATGACGAACATCAACACGAGCATGGATAAGTATGGAGGCCAAATGGTGCCCCTAGTATGAGTGGTGCAAGTGAAGAAATTCGATTTTGAGGAGGGTTATGGGTGAGGGGCATAGGTGCCCCCAAGCATGGTGTGGTCATGCCAAAACATATTTAGAAAAAAAGGGATTCTAAACACATTTTAATGATGTGGTGTGCCATTTTTTTTCGTTATGGTTATGCAGTTTGAGAAAGGAAATGGAGGATTACCAATCTCTTTTGAGTGCTGCATATAGGAATCAAATGGACTTTAAGTTTCCGGGTTGGCATGCACTGGTGTCACTATCCAAAAGAGAGGATTTGGAGATAATGAGCTGATGCTCTCCTAGAAAACCCATAGGTTGGTCAACAACAATGTCTAAGAGATTGGGTTGTTGATGGAAGATGAGGGAACGATAAGGGGTATCATCCCTAGAGTGATCCGAAGTGATATGGGAAACTAGAGGTTCTTCTAAATGTGGAAGAATAATGGTACTAAAGTCAACACGACCCAGATACACTAGGAGAGTTGGGGAGAATTGCTTCTCTTGGTCTCTCAAATGTGGGTGCCCCCTTACCCAAACATTGGGTTTCAATGTAATGGCCACAAGGTGGATGTGGTGTGAACGCATGGGTTCGATGTAAGGGGGAATAAAGAAAGTCAGGCGTGGGGATTTTTTCCATAACGTCGTCATCGTAATAGAAGATGGCGTGAGCTGGTGGAAGAAAGACCACGACGTGGTGAAGCGACACGAATCATCATCATGAGAAGAGAGGTTCACATGCGCATCGTCACAAGGGGTGACCAAAGAGTACGTAGATAAAGGATCTACTAATGTTGAGCCCAAGATGATCGGCGGGAAGGAAGGTCAAGTGAAACAACGGGGGAGGATTCGGATGGAATGTTCCCCGATGGTCTCATGGATGATGATAGGTAGAAAATGTCGGACGAAGGCTCTGTCATCTCGACATCAAGAGGGGGAATGTCAATGGGAGCGATCATATCCGGTAGTTACGCAAAGAAAAATGCACAAATAGGGGAGAGGTGGACTCATTGTGCTTGGCCTCGAATTGGTGGACCGCGGCTAGAGAGGTGCGGAAGTCCTCGAGGGCGGGGACAAAGGTGGGTGTAATGGCCATGGAGATCGCACAAAGCACGGGGGGTGTTTGGTGTGAATAGTCTTTAGGTTCTTGATGGCGGTCGCGGAAGGAATAGAGGCTTCGGGGACCGTGGACTCGAGGGAACGCGACATTAACCATGGGCTTGAGATGAAGTAATTTAGGATAGGTATGGGTGGCGTGGGTCGACAACGTTACACAAAGCACCTCTGGATGGTATGCTTTGGAGGCCGAGGAGGGGCGAGGGTTTGTCGGGGGTAGCCTTGTCCTTTGATGCCCCCCTTGGGAGCTTTTCCCTTCGTGCCGAAGCGGTCGCAACAGAAGGTGGTTCTGTTGAGGTGAGCGAGAGCACCGTTGTAGCGGGAGAAGTCATGGGGACCGGTTGAACCGGGGTCAAAGAAATATAAGGTTTGGGTTGACCGGAGCGGGGGTTGCGGGCTGGAGGATCATGGTACCGGACGGGAATCCCAAGGGTCGAGGGTTAGGAAGAGAGAGGGTGGCCATGGCCGGTACCGTGCACACTCTGGTGGGGGGAGCTAGGAATGGTATCTAGCCGAGAGGGGTAATGGCCGGTGGGATGGCTCCTAAATGGCTAAGGCTCTGGAGGAGCCGTGCCCGGAGGATACGGGGGCTCATGACCACCAGCTGCGGGTGAAGGGCTAGGAGCGAGGTTGCGGAGGGCACGGTTGCGGACTAG
Organism: Pinus albicaulis; assembly: GCA_034641835.2. Taxonomy (NCBI): domain Eukaryota; kingdom Viridiplantae; phylum Streptophyta; class Pinopsida; order Pinales; family Pinaceae; genus Pinus; species Pinus albicaulis. The sequence goes on along the minus strand of CM076569.1, from coordinate 562,944,304 downwards.
CCGAAGCGAGGTTGCTTGAGAGCGGCCCGAGACGATTGCATCATGCAAACATTCGATGAGTCGGGGGTCGAGAGATAGGGGGAGGAAGACCGGGGGAAGTTTCCGAGCAAAGAGGAATATTTGTAGACGCCGGGGAGACACTGGTCAAGGAGTCGACGGTTTTCTGTTGGCTATAGAAGAGATGGTCGTCTCGGGTAGGTCCGAGATTTGGGCTCATGATATGTCAAGCTGGTCAATGGTGATTATCTTTCCATTATGAGGGAAAGACATCTTGCGGAAAAAACGTGGAGGGGACGACGGAGACATAGCATAGGTGTAGCTTCGCCCCAATAGAATGTTGTAGTCTAGCGGGGCGTCGATGACTTCTAGGTCAACGCAAACGAGTCTTACGGGAGAGGGTGATAGGAAAATTATGAAACGGGCCAATGGGGGTCGGATGGCATGGCCATCCCACGCTCGAAGGGTGATCGTGGAAGGGACCAACTCGGGGGATCCGATTTGCTTCCAAACCGAAGTGGACAACACGCGGGTGGATTCCCCCCTCATCAATTATACACGGGAAACGTTGGCATTCCGGATTTTGGTCGGGATTTGGAAGGCGACGAAGGAGGGAGAGGAGGATAGTCCGATTGAGTGGCGTCGAAAAAAAATCATTTGGTCATCAACGGGATCTACGGCACCCACGATAGATAGTAGAGACTTCTTTTGGGAAGGGCATGAGTCGGAGGAGTTCCGGTGTGGAAATGGCGACGGAGATTGCGCCAAATCATCTACTATGCTATACGAATGAGCGAGCTCGACCCGGAAGCGGCGTTTCGATGTAAGGGTCCTTTAGGAATGCGGGTATGAACCTCAACTTTGGGTTGAGGGATATGTAAGGGGCCTTTCGGATGTCGAAAGAGGCTGCAGTAGAACCCGAAGAAGGAGGCTCGGGGGGCGGAGCGAGCGGGAGGCTTGGGAGTGCTTGGCGAGGCCAGAGTTTGAAGGTGAATATCGACGGTTGGGAATGGATCGAGAGGTCATCATGAGGATGCGGTAATCGGAGGAACCAGAAATGGAGGGTGGAGTGGAGACCCGCCGTCGGGTGGTTGGGTAGCCACGAATCCTTGCTGAGGGAAAGGATCGATGAAAACACGGTGGTTGAGTAGTGGCCACATTAGGGGGGAGCATGAGGGGAGGCATGTTGTCCGCGCAATGTGGCTTAAGACTCCCACATCGCCGCATCTGTGGTAAGGGGACAATCGTGGGTGTAATGACCGTAAACACCACAACACGAACAAGGCTTGTTGGTACGAAGAGGCCTGTCCGGCTTGGGTCGAGTGCCACATTTGTCGGTTAGCGGTGTTAGGGTCAAAACCTAGAGGATTGGGTCCACGAGTACCAAGGGGCGAGTGATTTGGATTGCATCTCTGCCTTCTTTGAGAAGAAGGGGGATTAGTCGCACCTGTTTGTGCAAATACTTGCCACTGAAGGGGGCTTTAGGTGTTGTTCTTTGGGGTTGAGGAGGCAAGGGAGGTGGAAGCGCATATCTTTGGGAGGAGAGCTGGCACACCGGGCTGCGGATAAGGGTAATGGTTAGGTTGGGAAACATTGAGGTAAGCGAGGAGGTTGGGCAAAAGGAGGAGGCATGCCGTATCACGGGTACATGCTATCGGGGAGGGGGGAAGAGTGCTAGAGGTGCGGCTTCTCCGTGAGGGAGGCCGTAGCCCATAGGAGGTTGAGCATACGGATGGGAAAGGGCTCCAACGATACCTTCGGTGGAATGAGATGCCCCACGGGGCGTTCGCGGCGCGGGCTCGGGGAGGTCGGGGAAGGACGGTATAAACATAACCGGACGGGGCGTAGATCGGGTCATATTTCAAGGCTATTTGGAGGGAGGCTTCTTCGGTTTGAGGGAAATGGGAGGCGAAATATTTGCCGATGGGAGCTAGGAGAGAGCGAAGGAACTAGTCCATATAGATCCGATCTTCGAAGGGGGAGCTTGACATAAGGCTGCGTCTACGTCGCCATTCACGAACATGGGTGGAAAGGTAGGTCGAAGATGTTTTCTTAAAGGAAGTCAAGAGCTCCGTATCGGTATCGTATCGGAGAGGGAGCTGGAAGTAAGATAAAAAAGGCTTGGGCAATGGTCGCAAAGGTGGTATGGGAAGAGGTGGCTTGGTCTACATACCATTTAGAAGCTTCATCGCTAAGCGTGCATTGGAACAAACGAAGATGGATGGAGTCATCGGTAATGAAATTGGACGAACACCACATGTGGAAACATCCCAGACATGATTGGTTGGATCTTCTCCGGCAAGGCCTTTGAACTTAGGGATGTTGGAGGGGAGCTTGGTTGGCATAGCGAGGCCAACCAACATCGTGGCGGATAGGGTCATTGATCAAGCGATTGAAATCGGAGAGGCCGGGGCACCGCAATGTACGACGACAAGGGTATGGCCGAGGTAGTTCTGTGGCGGTTACGCTGGTAGTAGTTCCGACATTAGGGGCACGGAGCGCCACTAGCGTTAGGCCCTGGACCCGGACATAGTGAAGGTGACGGGGGGGAGAACCGGGGAGGAGAAGGAGAACCCAATGAATCGGAAGAGGAGTCGGAGTGTGGACTCGGAGGAGGAGCGGCTCGGCGACGGCGGGACGGAGCGAGGTCGGTCGACCAAAAACTAAGGGTGAAGGCCAAGAAGTCTCCCGGGAAAGGCGCTTTGGGGGCACAATGATGAGGGAAGAAGGAAACAGACAAAGGGAAAAAAAGGGACGAGAATCAAGTGAGGTCAAGGGCGAGAAAAAAGTGCGGTGACAATTGATTTTAGAGTCTTTTCCGGGCGGTGTGAACCGGGCGCTTCTTCACTTAGGGTCAATGTGTGGTGTGCATTAATTTTAATTTTTTAAAACCCTTTTCGTTTTGAGAGCAAGAAAAAAGTGTCTTTGCGTAATCGAAAAATAAATCTGCGAGAGAAAAGTATATAATGCTGAAATAACAGAAAATTAACGACTACTATTGCATCTATCCAACCCAAGAAGGTGGGTCCCTCAAAACTAGTCTAAAAAAGGGGGAAAAAAATCTAGTCGAAACACACTGAAAAAGAGGCCAATAGATCTAAGGTCGGGAGGGACATGGATCTAAAGGATAAAGTTTGCTAAAAAAGAGGTGCGAGATCACGGCCAAGAGACGAGAGGCAAGGTGGGTCTGGAAAAAGGGAGGAAATCAGCAAAAAAGCGGAAAGGACAGGGGAGGAGGTCCTAAAAAGAGGTCCAAACAAAACGACAAGAGGTGATTTGAAAGGAAGAAAGGCTGATTTAAAGGGATGCGAGGAGGAGGTTTCAGATCTGAAAAAAGGGAAGGTTGAAACTGCGAAAAAATCGGACGGCTGAAATAGCTAAAACTTGTTCCACAAAAAAGTGGAGGGTGCTCGAAGCCCTAGGGGGGCTAGGGTTCCCACTTAGATGAGTAAAAATAGATCAGAACTAGGTCGAAGCGGGGCCGAGACGGAGGCTGGAAAACCACGACGGAAAGCTTCGGCAAAACCCGGAAAAAATTGCGGAAAAAAACCCGAAAAATTGGCGGGTCGCGGGGTTCGACTTTGTTTTCGGTGCGAGTCACTAGAAAAGAGGCTGAAAAGTGTGACACTGGAGGTCCGAGTCGCGATTTTTGGGCTGTAAAAGTGCGACCTCTCGTTTCGGTTGTCTCGGCGGCAGATTTTCGGAAAAGTTGTCGTCTCGATTGCGGTCGATGTCACTACTGCAAAATAGGGCCGAAACACATGGAAGTTACAAATTTTAATGTTTTAGGGTTTTATGTGAGAAAAAACAACATAAATATAGGAAAAAATAAACAGTGAAAAGAAACCCTAGGGTGCGAAGTAGCTCGGATATGCGGGAATATGAAAAACGACGGCGGTCGTAATTTAAAACCCGTGTGGAGTCGCCATTTGTTAGTATGAATCATTTGTCGAAGTGTACGAAAAAGGACCACTTTAGCTACGAATAACTAATAGCCCTAACAACAAAAGTGGTACACTTAATATCTTTAGATCTGCGAGTTAGTTGAACAAGAAAAGAGTCTGCAAAGAAAACCGGATCTATGCATGGAAAGACATTAAGCGAGTAAAAACAAGGGTTTGCTCCATATACCAATAGACAAGACAAGAATGATTTTTTGAAAGAATTTTTGTATTAATTGGGAACATGGGAGGAAAACAAGAAGGCGTATCCAATTCTCCTCGGTGGGATGGGTTCTTGGAAGTCCTCGGCACTTCAGATCTAAGATTTCTCTCTCTTGTTGGTGTAGAAAACCCAATGCAAAGAATAGAGCTCAAAGGGAGCTCACATAGCAAATAATGGAAAAAAGTGACCAAGTGTATAGATCCAGAGTGATCTAATAGGCAACAAAAGGTGAAGAATGGTAGGAAAAACCCTCCTATTTAAAACAAAATATTGGGTCATTCTAGATCTTGGTGCATGATTAAAATAATGTTAACCAAATCTAGATCCACCTTTTATGGAATATTTTATTATATACTGTTGGAGGGAAAAAAGTATTTGACTTGGGTCAAATCCCTTTATTTGTCAAAAATAAATAAATAAATGGTTTATTTATCTTTTTAAGGAAATGGTTGAAAGATAATCAAATAAATAATGATTTATTTAATTATTTAAGGAAGTGGTTGAAAGATAATTAAATAAATAATGATTTATTTAATTATTTGTGGGTGATTTGGTCATATTTAACAAGGAATATTATCTAAATAAGATTTAAATAATTATTCCTAGAAAATAATAAGATAAATAAAGGTTTATCTAATTAATTTCTTTGTTTTTGGGTTAAACATGACTGGGAATAATAATTAAATTATGGTTTAATTAATTGTTCCATGAGGAAAATCAAACAAATATAGGTTTGTTTGATATTTCCTTTTGGGGTTTCCTATTTAGACCATAAATAACCTAATAAATGTGGTTTATTAAGTTATTTAACATAGTGAAGGCAATTTTACTTAGGGTAAAATTGGTCTTACATGGTGTACTTGGGTCCATCTAATGATAATAGGGTAGATGACCAAAAAAATGGTGTGATAGTAAGTGTTATAATCACCGAAGTGCGATGAGCGATGTGGTGGGGCCCGATCACAAATCACGAATTGCAAGTTTTAAAGGATGACCAGTGGGATGTAAGTGATAAGTTCACCAAAGTGTGATGTGCAATGCTAGGTGGGACCCAATCGGATAGCGCACATTGCAAGTTTTAAAAGTTAAACGCTAAGGAAAATTTAAAGACAAGGAAATGAGATGTGCGATGTGGTTTTGAGAGGAAATCTAAAGGATTTCAAATCCGAGCTTATATCATTATGTGTCATTTTATGAAGATATAGGTAGAACGTGGCATAAAAACTCAGGTAAGTGACCCGGGAGCACGGATCAAAGTTGAAGAGGCGAGTTGGGTAACATGTGATATGATTGACAACATTTGAAGCATAGGGGCATAGGCGAGTCGAGGCGGAAGATAATATAGTGGCCCTATTGGGAGCATGACGGTTGGGTCAAGTTAGGCACGAGGCGTCGTTACGGAGATTTGCAACCACTCGCATCAAAACCCGGGAAAGGACACCTCGGCACTTCGAGAGGACACATCAACATCGTCGATTCAACAAAACAAACAATATTTAAAGTTTTAATTTGTTTTCTCGAGTACGATTGCAGAATTAATCCTAACGAGTTTAGGTAGTTAAATAGTTTCAAGAATTTTAGGAGTTACAAACCAACGTGATGTATTTCGGTAGATATAAATAAATAAAATGGGTTTCGAGTTTTGGACCTCTAGAGGATTGTTAATTTGGTACTAAATTTTATGAGAAACAAATGAAAGAAGATAAAGTTTCCTACATCTGTTGATGTTGATATGTCTTTCCGAGTTTCGCTCTATGTTTATTCCTCTTTGAATGAAGTGAAGTAATGTAGCAACCGGTCTTTTAATTACATCTGCGAGTAAGAATTAAATAAACTTAATTTGCGCTCCTTCACCTCATCTCTTCTTTCTTCGAGAAAATCCCAATGAAACTTTAAAGTAATAGATTATGTGTTTGCGGCATATTATTTCGAGCTTCCTCTCTCCCCAGTGAATTCCCTGCGAAACTTAAAAGTGATAGACTATGTTTCTCGGCATATCACTTCAAGTTTCCTTTCTGAGTCTTCTTTTCATTTCATTCGGATATCAACAGTTTATGGAATTGTTAAGGCTTTCATTATATCAGATTATTGAGTGTCTTAAATAATTATTTTCCAAAGGTTGTAAGAAAAGGCCATTTGATATTATAATTGTGACATACATTTACAAAATGTCTTGAGCAACGATTCCTTACCACACCCAAGGGATTGTTTCTTGAGATACAACACACCCCACATCTTGCTTTCCCATTGTATGGGACTTTCCGATCCTAATGAAATGAGTGGTTGTGGACCACGAAGGTACATCATATGAAAAAAATTATGGATGTTGGAAGTTCAAGGTCTTTCAAATATGTTTTATTTGTGCAGATTTAATGCTATTGGATTGCACAATGTAATCAAGTCAATAATGTGCATGTTGGCTATGTTGACTAACATATATGGATATTAAAGAAATCAATAGAAAAAATACAAACTTATTTGTCTAGTTGAACATGTAGGATGTGGATATGTAATAAAGGGTATTATAATTAAATCTCGGGGATTGATTTGAATCATTGAAGGGATTTATACTGCTTATGACTGATGTTACATGGAGGTAAAGTAATCATCAATCCAATTAACATTTAGGGGGGTGAATCCAATATTTTAATAATGCTTCTTCCATATCGTTAATGTTGGTCTTGCTTTTTCCATACTTGCGATATTAATCAACGGAGCACTCTCTTAGCGTAGGACTTCGATATGCAATAACAAGAAATTTTTATTTTATCACGAAGCATGCTTCAAGCACAAAAGAAGGTAAAAAAAATGGAGTGATACAATTTCATATTATTTTTTAATTCAGAAGTATCAAAAAACATTTTCATTATGATTAATTTTTTTCCATAGTTTCCTTTCATTAATCTTATGATATAATTAATGAGTTTATCTTATTTGATAGATTTCTATCATCTTCCTTTCTTCCCTTTTACTACCCGAAAAAAGAAACTAATTTTTTCATATCAAATTGATTTGGAGAATAATATGTAATAAGATATTTTCAACACTTGAATCAAAAGTAGTGATACAACTATACACAATCAAACAAGAATCACAAGATCATGTTAATGATGTTGGAAAAAGATGAAAAAAGAATATTATTTTGTAAAGAATGGGTTTCATGTTCAAATATTTTGTCAATTATGTCAAGCATTCTATTAATGTCTGCTAGGACATACATAAGTCAAAGAGTCAATTTTTTCAAAAGACCCTATTAAGCACTTGTATCAAGAAAATAATTATTATTTTCTCTCTATAATAGTCTAGATAACTCCCAAGACCAAATCGTCCAGATATGATGAATTTGGCCTAGAGAGGGCTATTTGAACCTCTTAGAAAGGCTATTTAAATGAAGAACTTCAACCACATTAGATACACACATCTCACATCCGATCTATAGTTGGAAATGGTGTGAGAAGGCCTTGGAAGGCAAGGAAAACCCTAACAAAGGAGGAATAAACCCTAGCGATGTTCGATATCTCAAATTATTTCTATTACAACTCACTTGTGCGAAGTAATTAGACTTTCTAGATACTCCACAATTTGGAGAATTGCGGGAAAATGTAGCAAACATTTTTTTCAGAGGTCGAAAGGCTAGTCTAGCCTTGATTTGAAGTTCTTTTGCTTTGTTGTCCTTAAAGAGCCTATTTTCTCTTCGAGAAGACCTGTTTGATTGTTGGCTTGGTTTTTGGTGGATGTATTTTTTTTCATGAGTCTGGAAGTCTTATTTTGATTGATTCTATAAGAAGATATTTTTTTTATGGGTTTTCTCCTTCGAGGGGTTTTACCCTCGCTTGGAGCCTATATCTTGTGTCCTTCTTTCTTGTTTCTGATCTTCAATGTTTATAAAATTATTTGATGTTAAAAACATAATAATAATAATAAAGTCGAAAATATAAATTAATATCACAAGTAATTTGTCAAGATAAGAGAAGTTTGTATTCTTGTTTACGTAATAAATTTATCAACATGGTATTAGAGCTAAGGTAAAGGTCGTAGGAAGCTAGAATGTCACTGTTGTTTTAATTTAAAAGGGTTTCCAAGTCAAGAAAAAATAGGTTGTTTTTTTAATTCTTTGAAGGCTGAATTAATCAAGAGTGAAGAAAAGTAAGAGCAAAAGGCTGAATGTGGGATCAAAGGCAAGTTTGGGCACTCGAACACCTTTGTGAACAAGGCTGATTTTTTTGTGAGATCTACCTCGGGAGGGTCCGAGGGGCTAGTATAAGGCTATAAAATAAGCTAATAAATCTGAAAATTTGTGCTACAAAGTATAGGGTTCTAGAGTATTTGAATAGGTCTAGAAACCTCTAGAGGTAGTCCAAGAAGAGGAAAAAACCTAGGTTGCAGATTCTACCTCACTTGAAAAAGAAAGGTGAGTTATGCGAGTCTTAATTTTGGAAGGCCTACGGTGGCTTAGAATCATAAATTTAAGATAGGGAAGGATTCTCCTGGAAATTAGAAGGAGAGCAAAGGTTGGAGTGGAATTATAGGCCTAGTCTTAAGATTTTTTGCAATGATTGTTGTAAGCCCTAACTAGAGGGCTAAAGTTGCATAGTATTTGCAAAGATTAATAGCCTTAAGATAAGTACCAAATCTATAGTTAAAGTAGTGAATTACATATATGTTGATGGGAAGGAATCCACAATTATCTGGAATAGAATAAGGTTTAGTTAGAAAGCATGTAGTGGTAAGTACAATGTACCCTAACTAGAAGACAAAAGGAGAAACACCTTGGCATAGTAGTCTTGGGACCATTTAAAACAAGCCTACAATTGAATTGAACCTTAAAGGCATCATCAAATTAAAGTAATTTTTGTATTTCTCTCTATGTCTCAAGCATCTAATACTATGTCTTCATTCTGCAAAGAAAGCAATAAGCTTGATGGGACATCCAACTTCCAAGCATGGAAGAACAGGGGATAGACCTTATCCTCATATAAAATGATGTCATGGACCATGTCCTAGAAAAATTTTGCAGAATTAGATAAGAGAAATACCAAAGAGCTGGAACACATAATTCAAGGATGAAACAAGTGATCAAATAATCCTTATTGAATCAATCAAGGATCACCTTATTCCATTTGTTGTAGAATTGGATAAGGGAAAAGACATTTATGACGAGGTTGAATAAGCTATATGTAGTAAGCACTTCACGACGGAAGATATATTTGAGGAGTCACTTGTACAATGCAAGGCTATCCTTTGATGAAGAAATTTCCTCATACCTGGTGAATACATATCGGTTGAGGGATCAACTCCAAGCTCTTGTAGAAATTGTTTCGGATGAAAAAATTGACAACCTATGTGCTCAGTGCTCTACCTCTAGAATGAAACACTTTTGTGACTAGTATCTACTCATGGAAAGACACTCCAAGCTTATTTTTTTGTCTCAATGCATCTTGGAAGAGACTAAATTGAAGGAAAATGACACCATCGATCCCAATGGTAAGTCTCAAGCCTTTGGTGCTAAATTAAAGAAGTTGAAGAAAATGAAGTTTGGGAAGTTCAAACCTCGTCAAAAGAATACTAATATATCCAAAAATACAATTAATTGAATGTAATGATTATGGAAACTTTGAGAGAGACTGTCCTAAGTATCTTTAAAGGAAAGGGATGGAGCTCATGTAGTTGAAGAAGGAAAAGAACCTAAAAATAAGCCTAAGGTTGAAGATCCCAAAGATCTCTTGTATTAGCTCCATCATAATGAGGTTTTTTAGTTTTGAGAGTAGATCATGTATAAGTATTAATTTTGGCATCATAGATAGCAACATATGAATAATAATAATTTAGGTATTCATAAAAGAAGTCATCTAGCAGTAGGACCAATGCATGAATCAACTCTTTGTATCATTTCATAGCAAGAGGATATCAAATATACCCTACAAGAAATAAATCGTGAGAGATTATTCAATTTGTAGAAGAAGAATCATGATGACATTGAAGGAATATTATATACTTTTAGATTTTGAGAGCAAGATTCCTAACGGTTTGCGAGATACAATTCGAAACGAAGGAAATATCATCTTCTAGATAAGAAGCAATTTTGGACTAGATGGCTAGCTCAAGAAAGAGGTATGCATGAATTTGAATTATTTTTTAGTAAATTTGATTCATTCTTTCAGATTGTTATAGGAAGATAAAGTCGTGGGAATATGCCTTGTTGCATAAGAATGATTTGTTTTGAAGTTTAGAATTTGTCGGTTGAAGAAATGATAGTTGAGCATGAAGATCAACATTTGATATGATTCTTAAGGTATGGAAGACTAGTAAATTTAGAGGTAATTCTATAAAATACGATAGATGTGACTTGTTTGAAATCCACGTTGATAAGTGGATGGCTAGGAGTATGTAGAACTTAGAAACAATTGCAAATTTGGTTGTTAATTTATTCAATTCAATAAGAAAATGTATGCAATGCTATGAAACAACAAGAATACTATGTATAAGGAGATTAAGTTTACTGAATGATAAAATAACTATGCTCATCTTCACACATAAATGGTTTTAATTCTTGTAAAAAAATGAAAGGCATCATATTAACCTCACCTTAAACCCAACCTTGTTGTCTAGGAAAGCATGCCAATCAGCTTTCATTTCCTTGAGAGTAACATGATCGGGAGGTATAAAAAAAATAAGAGGGATAAAACACAATAGTCCATATGAGCATTTTATAACAAAATATATACATTTTCCATTTTCGAAATATGTAGATTAAGAAAAAACAACTTGTTTGGTGAAACTCTTCGGTAGTAAGTTAGCAAAGTTGGATAATAAATGCAATCACTATTATGAACATGGAAATCAGTCAAAAGTGCTCACGGTGAAGGTTGTTCTCATGCTTGAGATACCATCTCGGAAAGGCTAAAAAAATAATCCAAAAACAGACAAAAAATATTATTCATTTTTACTACTGTACAATATTAAGAAAACCGGGTAGAATCCACTTATGTGATTGTAAATAAAAAGAAGATTATTACTTTACATGCTTTACATTCATTTTCTCAATACAAGTCTCTAATTTTTTGTATTTATTTCATGCTTGAAACATTACATTACATTCAAATCTAAAACCATGCTAAATACAATCACTACACCCTAATGATGTTAGGTCCCTATATCACTAGTATAGTCCCTTATTATTGTTAGTGTAAACCCCTTATTGTTATTATTGTACCCTTGTAACCCCCATTTTGTTATTATTGTGCCCTTAAATTATTATTGTTAGGTCGGCTAGGATTACATTGCGGCCCACTAGGATTAAATTATGGCCCCATGGACTCCTATATATAGGAAGGAGGTTTTGTAAATTGTATCATCCGGGAATTGTTCATTCATGTAATGTATTGGAGGTTTCCCCCTCGAAGTGGCTTATTTCTAAGGCTTTGATATCTCTTTTCTTCTATTTTTTGGAGCTGGTTACACAACATTTGGTATCGAGCTTTGGATTCTATGGTTTCACTTTGCTCCAAACGAGTCATCGTGGAATTTTCGCTATAGCTTTGTTTCTACGAAGTTTCGAAGCTGAAATTTTTAGGGTGCGAAGCTTTGAAATATTGAGGAAGATTTTATAAAAACTTTCGGAGCTTGGTTTGCAATATTGTCGGAGATATGATCTATGGAAGTTGGGTCTTTTTTTTAGGCTCGTAAATAGGTCATCGTGGAATTTGCGCGATAACTTTGTTTCTACGAGGTTCAGAATTTGAAATTTTTTATGGGGCGAAGCTGAAATCCTAAGGAAACTCGTCAAAAAAATTTCAGAGCTTTGTTCACAACATTTTTTGGAGATATGATTTGTGGAATGTAGTGCTTTTTCGGGCTCACGAATTTCATCCGAAATAGGTGATCGTAGGAAAATTTCAATAACTCTCTCTCTGCGAGCATCGGATTGGAGTGTCGTAAGAAGTGGTCACAAGTAAAGGGACTATAGTTTCTTCGCTATTAATTTCGGAGGCGAAGGAAGAAAACGGTGACATGTGGCAAGTCATACAAATTCGCTATCTTGAACCAGGTCCATAATTAGGTCATTGTGGGAGATTGAACATAACTTTGTCTTGGAGAATCCAAATCAAGTCAGACCTGTGGCATTAAAAAAAAGAATTTAGAGGGATACTTCGGTGCTAAATTTCAGATATTGAAGAGCCACAATCACAAACATAATACAATTTCAATATAGAGCTCCTCAAAAGCAAGTAAAAGGTGTGTATTTTTTTTTCCGAATTGCATAAGTCTTGTTTGAAGAATCAAGTTGAATTGATCGCAAGGGAATATTGTAGAATAAATATCAGTATTGGATTATAAAATGGCCCCTAAAAAGAATTCAACACCCATTAAGCCTTTGGAAAGCTCTACTATGACTCATGAAGACGAGGAATGGCAACATGACATATCAAAATTACAAGAGCAAGTGCAACAAATTTCGCTCTCGCAAAGAGCAACAAAAAAATGACATGGAAGTTTTGAAGAAAGGCGTGGAAACTAAGATGGATGGTTTGAAGAAAGGCATGGAATCTAATATGGATGACATGGAAGCTAAGATCGATGAGAAAATGGAAAACATGAAGAATGTTCTAAAAAGCGAGACATGGAAGGTTTGACAAAGTTGATACAAGAAATGTTTCCTAAAGGTGAAAAGATAGTAGAAGAACCTTATGATGAGAACAGAATAAATGTTAATCGTGATTTCATAAACTCTAATGTTGGCGGGAAGAACCACCATATTCCAAATATGGATATGAGGAAGTTTGATGGAAAGGATCTGTAACATGGATACTTCAGATGGAGCAATATTTTGATCTCCATAACGTGCAAAACACACAAAAGGTACACATTGCAACTTTAAATTTAGAACAAAATACATTTGTATGGTATCGATGGCTTTGCTCCCATAAAAAAATTGTCACTTGGTCAATTTTTACGGAGGAAATGATAACACATTATGAGGATACAAAGAGAAACACCTTATTTAGCCAATTGATAAATCTCAAACAAAAGGGTTTAGTGGGGCAACACATTGAGGACTTCCAAAATATGAATATAAGGGTAGCTGATATTCTAGAGGAACACATGATTGATCTCTTCATAGGCACTCTAAAGGATAACATCCAACATGAATTTCATGTTTTGGAACTGATTCATTGGAGAAGGCATTCGGGTTGGCAAGAAAAGTTGAATGTAAAATTATGGCGACAAGGAAGCCTACCACTCAATTCTATAAAGAAGGAAGTGTTGCTATGCCTTCATTTCCACAACCTACAAGGTTGACACCACAAAAAATTGGAAGAAAAAAAGAGAAAAAAGGGCTTTGCTACGAGTTGTGATAGAAAATACACTAAAGGTCATAAGTGTGCTGAAGAGAAATTATTTTACATAGATTTTGAAGAAGAAGAAGAAAATGAATGAGAAGAGGATATACACTAGGAATCGGCCCTAGAAGAGGAAGAAATGAATCCGACCATATCATGTAATGCACTGGAAGGAATTACCACTCCTCAAACTCTCAAGATAGAAGGACGAGATCAAGAAGAAAAAGGTAATAATGTTGATTGATTTAGGTAGCACCCATAATTTTATTCATTGTAAGGTAGCCAAGGAATTAAATTGTTTCCTATACCCTGACACCGGAATATCAAGTGATGGTTGCAAATGGAGGAACTATAAATTGCTTTGGGAAATGCCATAATATCAAGCTAACCATGGGGGAGTATGTATTGACTAGTCCAATGCTTTCCATTCCTATGGGAGGTGCTTGATGTTGTACTAGGAGTACAATGGTTACAATCTTTGGGGGACGGTAGCTTTTAATTTTCAAGAACTTTTATTGAAATTGTTTGCGAAGGAAAGGAAGTTGAATTACGAAGTATTGTAGGGAAGCCGGGAAGGATAATAAGCTCTAATGTCATGAGAAAGCTTCTAAACAAAAACAATGAGGCATAATTGCACAATTATGCTCACTAGAAAGTTCCAACATCAAAATCATCTATTCCTGCAGATCTCCAACAAGTCTTGGACAATAATTCCAAGGTGTTTGAAACTCCCAAAGGAATCCCACCTATTCTTGATCATGATCATGGTATTCACTTGATTCCGGAAGTGTTCCTCCAAACATCATGCTTTATAGATATCCTTACGTCCAAAAGAGTGAAATTGAACGTATGATTGCAAAAAATGTTAGAGGCGGGTATAATTCAACCTAGTCAAAGTTCTTTCTCTCGCTCCCTGTAGTATTGGTACACAAGAAGGATGGATCATGGTGAATGTGTCCGGATTATAGGGAGCTCAATAAGCTCACCATTAAAGATAAATTTTCCATTCCTGTGATTGATGAATTATTGGATGAATTACATGGAGCAATTTATTTTACCAAGTTGGATCTTCGTTCGGGATATCATCAAATTAGAATGAAGAGTCGAAGATATTCCAAAAAATAGCATTTCAAACTCATGAGGGTCATTATGATTTTTTGTTCATGCCTTTTGGCCTTACCAATGCACCTTCTACATTTCAAGGGTTGATGAATTCCGTTTTCAAACCCTTCCTTAGAAAATTTGTGCTAGTATTTTTTTGATGATATACTAATCTACGAGCGAGGTCTTGGAAGGATCATGTTGAACATGTTGACGAGGGTGCACAAAACTATTCCGGGAGAAGCAATTATATGCAAAAAACATCCAAATGTTTCTTTGGAGTACAAGAGGTGGAATATACGGGCCATATTGTATCTCACGAGGGTGTTAAAGTAGACCCTAACAAAATTAAAGCCATTAAGGAATGGAAAGTCCCCCACAACCATAAAGCGATTGCGAGGATTTCTCGGGTTAACGAGGGTATTATCACAAGTTTGTTAAGAATTATGGGATAATAGCAGCACCTCTAACAACATTATTGAAGAAATATGCATTTTCATGGACTCCTAAAGAAGCTAAGGCTTTTGAACATCTTAAAGAGGAAATGTACCTAGCGCTTGTCTTAGCTACGCTAGACTTCACAGAAAACCTTTATTGTGGAATGTGATGCCTCGGGAAATGGAATTAGTGTTGTTTTTAATGTAGGAAGGAAGGCCCATTGCTTTTGAAAGCAGTCAATCAAAGGAAAGTATTTACGAAACCTATTTATGAGAAGGAAATGTTAGCAATATCGCATGCACTAAAGCAATGGTGAACTTTCCTAACGGGAAGACACTTCAACGTAAAAAAATGATCATGATAGTCTTAAACACTTTTTGGAACAAAGGCTATCTTCGAAAAGAGCGACAAAAATGGGTCACAAAGATGTTGGGTTATGACTTTGAAATAATCTACAAAAAAAGGAAAGCTTAATGTTGTTGCGGATGCACTCTCAAGAAAGAATGAAGAGGTGTAAGCATTGTTTTGTGCCATTTCTATTATCCAACGCAGTTGGATAACCGAAGCAAGAGATGAATGGAAGAAGGAAAAAAGATGTATGGACACTCATTCAAAAGTTGCGGCAAGATCCTAGTACATATGATACATTTAGTTGGAAAAATGATTCCTTATGGTACAAAGATCGCTTATATCTTTGTAAGAATTCCCAACTAAAACAAAATATTCTTTTGGAATTGCACACTTCTCCTTTAGGAGGACACTCGGGATTTTTAAAAAATTACCACAAGGTGAAGAAAGAATTTTTTTGGGATGGCCTTAAATTTGATATTCAAAAGTTTGTGACGGAATGTTTGGTTTTCCAGTAGAATAAAATGGAGACAATTAAGACCCCGGGACTTCTACAACCTTTATCCATTCCAAGTCAACGTTGGGATGAGATTTCAATGGATTTTATCACAAGTTTTCCTAAGTCCAAAGGAAAGAATGTCATCATGGTGGTATTTGATAGACTTACCAAGTATGCACACTTTTGTGCATTATCTCATCCATTTAAAGCAAGTACGAGTTGCTACTACATTTATGGACAGAATTGAAAAGCTACATGGAAGCCCAAGGGTTATTGTGAGCGACGGAGATCCCATTTTTATTGGAAATTTTTGGACGGAGTTATTTTCTTGTTTGGGTACTCAATTAGCTCATAGCTCATCTTATCATCCTCAATTTGATGGTCAAACTGAGATAGTAAATAAATGTTTGGAAGGATATCTTCGTTGTTTTGTATCGGATAAACAAACACAATGGGTCAAGTGGTTACCTCTCGTTGAATGGTGGTATAACACTTACTTCCATACTTGCATAAAAAAATGACCCTATTTATGGCACTTTATGGATATCATCCACCATCCATCACATCATCTTTAAGAGAAAATTCGAAGTTTCAAGCGGTGGAAGATCACATCGAGCATCGGTAAGAAGTTCTCCAACTCTTAAAGGATAACCCGACTTTGGCACAAAATCAAATGAAACAATAGGCAAATCAACATCGCGTCGAGAGAAGTTTTGATGTAGGAGATTGGGTATTTTTACGACTACAACCATACAAACAAATGTCCCTCAAGCAAGCTAAGAAGGATAATAAATTATCACCAAAGTACTATGGTCCTTACAAGGTGTTGCAAAAGATTGGTACTATGGCATACAAATTGGAGCTTCCTGCTTCTTCGCGAGTACATCCATTTTTCCATGTTTCATGCTTAAAGAAGGTTATAGGTGAAAATCTTCTGTTCAAAAAATGCGCGAACTTGATGAGGAAGGAAAAAATCATATTGGAACTCTGAAGTAGTCATGGAAACAAGAACTCAACGGCTACGAAATTGATCAATTTCGAGTATCTCATCAAGTGGAAGAACTTACCCACTGAAGATTCTACATGGGAGGATGATAATTTTATACGAAGCACACGGGAGCTACTCAAGCATTGAGGACAACACTTTTTTGAAGGAGAGGGGCATGTTAGGTCCCTATATCACTAGTGTAGTCCCTTATTATTGTTAGTGTAAACCCCTTATTGTTATTATTGTACCCTTGTAACCCCCCATTTTGTTATTATTGTGCCCTTAAATTATTATTGTTAGGTCGGCTAGGATTACATTGTGGCCCACTAGGATTAAATTATGGCCCCATGAACTCCTATATATGGGAAGGAGGTTTTGTAAATTGTATCATCCAAGAATTGTTCATTCATGTAATGTATTGGAGGTTTCCCCCTCGAAGTGGCTTATTTCTAAGGCGTTGATATCTCTTTTCTTCTATTTTTTGGAGCTAGTTACACAACAAATGAGTTGTGGACCGCTATGTGGCATGCGGTTATATTGGAGGGACAACAAAGACATAAGCCAAATGGACCTTTTAACAAACTCCAAACATTAAAAAAATAACCCGTGGTTTTATAAAGGAGGTTTGAGAAGCATTGGATGAGAGAAACCTATTCTCTCAAAACCACCCAAATGTTTTCGAAGTGTTTGTGTACATTCCTCTTATTTATAGAAAATGGGTGTGATTTCTTTGAAGATTTCCGTAGGGTTAAGTATCGGGATAAAAATGTTTCGCTCGGCACCACCTCAAAGTTTTACATTGTCTCACAATACTGAATCATGTTCTAAGGTTCTAGGTCATTGTTTATATTTGATTTCATTTCTATATCTGGTGTGGTAATAAAATTTATATATCATTATAAAGTTGCTTCATGCAATAACCAAATACTTGAATTAAACTTTACTCAGAAAATATTTTAGTGCTATGAGCTAACCTGGGAAACTTATTGAATTGTCCCTATTAAGCATCCAAGTCTGCTCCCAAATTCCAATATGAGATATTCAATATTCTAGGGAGCAACAGAAATGCATGTCCAAAACACCCAAGCTAATTAAACAACATGGAATTTTGTTATGTGAGATTAAGCAATAATTTGCAAGAATAAGTTTGGGGTAATGGCGAGCGAAAGGATGAAAGTGTATTACACGAGTGATGAGATATAAACATGCCCATTGTAGATTCCTTCCAAGCTCTGTAATTCCTCCATTTTGATGGATGTATCATGGAACAAAGCCAAACCACCATTCCATTTTCTTGGGAAATCATGCGAGATAACTTCAAATTAATGTAGATTCTTCATAGATGGTTTCCAATAATCTAGTTTTTAATGGTCTTGAAAATGAATTTTTTTTGTGAAAATGACGGTGACCTTGTTGGCACATAGTCCTCTCACATAAAAACTATGGGTTGCGAGTTGTATAGAACACATGGAAAAAAATTTCAGCCACAGTCAAATATGTCCTGGAACATAGAATACATCCTGCAACGTATTACCCACGAAAAGGTTCACATGCAAGTACCCGACTCGGTTCCACCCACAAACTATCCGCATCTTGCTTTGTTTGAGTGAAAAAAAATACATTTCCCCCCCCTTTAGCATATTCGGTTATCGGTGGGTTGAGAATCGAGCGTTTCCCAAATGTGGATGCATCAATAGAATAAAGTGAGATTCCTTACGCAAATTACGAGATGGTTCACCAACAATATCGATAACAAAGCTGGATCATTTACATATTTCCTCGAAAGCCTCTTCACCCGGATATGCATTGTAGTAGAAACAATCATACTTTGGCAACTTCTTGGAAATGTTTCCATACTCACCTCAACATCTTCATCGAAACCTACATTCGGTATTTAGTCGACATCATCCAATACAATAAAATATACTTTTGACAAGACTAATGCACCATGATTGACTCAAAGAAAATGAAACAAAACTATTTACATCAACAAAGCAAACAAAACACCTTTTTGACCGCCCATTTCCTCTATACTTTGAGAGTGATCTCGGTCTCCCATTTGAAAAGATGTCGGTATTTGAAGCTATATTCACTAGTTCTTTGTACAACCAATTCTCTTACTTGATGCCTTAGACTTACGAATTCTTGCGAGAAGAGAACTTAAGTGAAAGGAATACTGAACATTAAGACTTCGAAGACTTGAATCACAACGTTAGCCGAGTCCAAGCTTTGAATCAACTAAATCTTCGACTGATTCAAGTAGATTAACTATTTCTATTCAGTCTATAAATGAAAGATCTAAGTGGATATTTTTTCTTAACCAATGCACCTGGCTATATCGTTTTTGCTAGGATTGGTTGATTGATTGGATCCGGATTTGACTCCATTTTATATGCTACCTTTTCCTAGTCAAAAACTCAGATCTATTTTGAAGCCAGCCAAAGCTACTGTTCCATGCAATAGTGGGTTCCATATGGGAGCGTGAATGTGTAAAATGAGGTGGAGACTCTTCCATTTTTTGTTGATAGAGAGGATGGTGCGGCGGGCTCTCAAGCGGTGGGACCAAACCACAAAATGATTATCACTTTTCCCTACCGAGTGTTGTATACTGCGACAAGCTCTAGTTCGCGGCCTCACCCTCCCTTTGGATTAGAAAGAAAGGATGATTTCAATGTGAAAGGAAATGACCGAGACAAACTTACCACCGGACACGAAATCCACCAAGGGAAGGAAGGGACTATGCTCCTTTCCAATATATCGCCCACCCCCACACACGCTCAATTCTATTATGTATATATTAATAATTGAAAGAACCCATAGTTCCAATAAACCTTAAATTCTGATCAAAGATATATTTAGCTTATGTTGGGCTCAATCTCGACCTAGTTATGGAGCAAAAGGGGATGATGGGATTCACCCACCCGCCTCACGCTATTTTTTAAGTAAATTGAATGTTATTTTCATGTCACTACTACATAAGCCCTTGCCTTTGTAAATGAACCTACGACTCCCTCCACCTATGAAAATACCACCTATGATGTTGCTTGAACTAAATTAGTGAGTCTGCGATTTTCTATGAAATAGGACACCTTTAGCCTCTGTTTCACGAGCTCGGTTTCTAGTCTTTGCTATGCTCCTCTACTAAACCCTAAAATCTATAGGAACACTAACAGAAATAAACCCTTGGGTTAATACGTTGATTGACATTGATTGTTAGTCCTCTCTAACATTTAGATTGGTATTTTCTACCCCCCCCAAATCCTATTTGCTCTTTGGGTTCTCCGGGAAGACGGCCTCAATGGAGAAAGCTGTGTAACCAATAGGTATATATTTTTTTGGAAAAATCCGGATAAATTTTATAAAGTAGCGGGAAATGGTTTGGAAATAGGCTTTGGTCACGGCTCCTTACTTCGCAACATTGAGAGCAGGAAATAACACGCTACTCTTTTATTTTTACTTCTAAAATGAAATTTGGTCTCTCCACATTATTCCTTAACGTTTAGAATAAGTTGTTAATGGAAGTGAGGGGAAAGGAAATTTCAATGAAAATAACCATTCTTAATATTATTTTATTAGTTTCAAATTTCTTAGTGTTTTAATTTATTGGGAGAAATTTCAATTAAAAAATTAGTTTTTTTAGTTTTTTAGGTTTTTAATTTATTGAGAGAAATTTAGCTCGCCCACTTTTAATTCTAGCTAGATGTTGTTATTTATAGTTAAAAGTGTAATGTTTCCTTTAAAAAAAATTGGCTCGTAAAAATAAATAAAATTAAATATAAGTATAAATCAAATCCCAACGTAATACAAATATTATAATGTTTTGTTAAACATTTTGACCCAATAAAAATAAAATAAAATTTATAATTAATTATAATTAATAATTTAACTATCTTAGATCCTTCTTAACTCAATATCTACCAAGCATCGATAGGGATTAAATATATTTAGATGCAAATATTTTTTTAGAGTGAAAATAAATTTGATCCCCCTCGGTGCTTGGTAGATCTGTAATTGAGGTGCTTGGTACATCTTCATTTGAGGTGGATCTAGGTTGGTATAAAAGTAAGTTATGATTATTTACAAAAATAAAAATAAAAAATAAAAAAAGTAAGAGAGTAAGAGAGGGGTGTCACAATGTTAAACTTTTTATTTTATTTTAAAACATTCCTATGTAATTATAAAAAAATTAGTGATTATTTAAGCATGCTATGTAATTATAAACATTTAGTCATTGCATAGCAATGTTAAACTTTGCTAGTTAGGCATAATGATCTATTATTAACCAACATGTTTTAATTGAACCCAAGAGAAACACCATAAATTATAAAAAAATGTTGAAATGTCCATTAGTGGTAAGTAATGCTACATCATCACCACCAAATGATAGGAAAAAATTCTACCACCTCCTCTAAGCCAAGAACTCTTGAAGAGCTAACCACACAATATAGAATTGTGTTGTCTCCATGAAGGGTCAATGATCATGTACCTAATTCAAATAGTATTCCACTTACATTTCACTCATCAATGATGTTGTCTTTTCATGGCAAACATGTTATTTAACAAATTTCCAATTTACATCTTCCTCCCCTAAGCTTCTTTTACAATGTTTTTTCAATGATCAAACATTGTTAAGGGCATTTCCTTGTCCACACCAAACTAATACACCATCCTAATTGTCTCATGAAACAACCTATGTCACTCACAAATTATACCAAATATATAAAATCATTGTCCAATCTTAGTCGTGTTTACCTGACATGCCATCCATTGTTCCATTGCTAATGGCACCTCAAGTAAGATCCTTGCATTCTCCCCTCACTTTAATTGTTAGCATCTCATCAACGTGGCACCATTGGCTTCTCTAATGGACAAGGCATCGATGGTGAAAATACACTTTGTAATTTTTTCATTTAAATGTGGTGTTGATACCATTTTTCATGAGGATAAAATTTTGAACCCACTGAAGCATCTCAATACGTCTCAAGAAGCCTAGTATTTTTATGGCATTGACATGGCATTACTAGTTGTGCATGACCATCAACCTCTTGTATCACTCCAAATATACCTAACCCACATGTCGTAAAGCTTGAACCCAAGTTAGGCTCCTTAAAATATATGAAATGTTGTAGTGTTTTTTTTCATTATAAGTGATATTGTGTCATCACCACCCACAAATAAAAAAAACCTTTCACTTTGCCTCCCTTAAGCCAACACACTTGAATAACTAGCCACCTCTTTGTAAGACCATATTGTCTCCATCTAGTCCAACTTCTTGTAATTTTGTAAAGGTCATGTACATATTGGCAACAAGCTTCCACTTACCTTCAATACACTCATCAACTATGTTTCCTTGCCATGACTAACACACTATCAAACACATTGCTAGATTGTATTATCCTTTAGTGAATTTGTCTTGCAACACTTCATTGACAATCCGACCTTGTTAGGCTACACATCCTTAATCCTCCTAGTCCACGACAAACTAGTACATCATCCTAAATGTCTCAAGGATGATTGTGAGTTGGTCATCGGGGCTATGAAACATATAAACCCTTTATCATGTTTTCTTAGCATGTAATATAGGATAAAATTTCTAGTGGCACCTCGAGGAAGGTCCTTTAACATTTTTTCTTAGCATGTTATATCGGATAACATTTCTAGTGGCACCTCAAGGAATGTCCTTTATCATGTTTTCTTAATATGTTATATAAGATAACATTTTCCAATCGCACCCTTTATCATGTTTTCTTAGCATTCTATATAGGATAACATTTCCAATGGTACCTAGAGGAAGGTCTTTACATGATTCCCAACATGAGTAGTTAACATCGTCATCAATATAGCCCCATCAACTTCTCCAATTAAATGGGTGTGGATAGTGAAGAAAAATTCTACAATTTTGCATTCAAACATGGATTTAATACCATTTATTATGGGGCTATATTTTTTTATTGCACTTGAATATAGAATACCGCTCGAGAAACGTGCTCATGAAGAATATTTAATGCGACCTTACTAGTAAAGCATGATTGTGAACCACGTGTATCACATGTGTTTCATTTAATATCCTAACCAAAACTAGGCTAGGCACCTCAAACATGAAGCAACCATCAAACAACCACATAGATACTCTTTAATGGATATCTAGATTTCAACTTGGATAACGTTTAAGTAATTCATTTTTTATTTTATTATATAACAAAAAATAGAGTGAGAGCTAATTCATTAATGTTATTTATGGAAAAATATATTATTTGAGATGATTTAATGGCGAGGCCATTAAGGGGTGGAATTTCACCATTGCAAGATACTTTTTTTTATTCTTTGAGTTAAGTTATTACCTTGTGTGTAAGGAAAACACATTTTTTAGTCAATCGAAAACAATTCTAAATCTTATTCTATGACCAAATTCAATTCTTTATTGAAAAAACAAGTTCTCCACTAGGTTTCGATATGGTTATGCTTAATGTCAATTCAATTTATCTATTTTAAAGAAAACCCACACTATCACCAAATTCAATTCTTTATTTCCAAAACATGTTCCGGATGAGGTTTAAATATGGTTATGCTTAATGTCAATTAAATTTATCTATTTTAAAGATAACCCACAGTATCCAAATTTAAATGGAGCTTAATGTGTAGTTTTTTATAAATATAAAAAAAATATCCATTTCAATTTCATTTCTATGAAGCATTAGAAAGGGACCAAAAACAAATTAGGAGTCAATTAGTTTTAGTTTGGGTGGTTAAGAGGAGCTGTTATCCTCATTTTCTAAGGTTAATCTTACTTGTGATGTTTTTATTCCTTATGTATGGTTTTCATTATCTTTTGGATTCCCAACTCAACCTTTATAATTCCTCCATTCTACCATGACTTGTTTCCAATATTTTTTTCATTCAAATCATTCTTATGTTATTATTCATTTTCTATTAAGAAAAGTATGGATTGTGTTGGTTACATCTTGGTGCTAAAAAAACTTGGTCTTATGGGTGTATTTATTATATGTTGAGCAACATATTATGTGTTTTGTGTATGGAAATAATTTTGTTTCTTACACTTCTTAGTGTGTTGAACTATGTTTGGTTGTTCTTAGGTGTTGTAACAATGCATTTAGACACCACCTCTATTTTATAATACAAGCTTTATAATACAAAAAATTCCTTGATTCTCCAACTTGGTATTAGAGCTAATGGTTTAAGATGTAGCATGTTGCATAAAAGTCTTATGCAAGTTTTAGATTCTCTTAAAAAAGTCATATTTGTTTAGTGGACAAGTTCTAGGTTTCTAATTGCAAACTAAATCTAGGATCAAATCAGTGGGTCAACATTATGAGTTTCAAGATAGATGTTATAAATTTCAATGGAAACAATTATGGAATTTGGGCACAACTAAATGGGAACATTGTTGAAGAGTCAAGAGTCATAGGAATTTATGAAAATGGTGATTATTATTGAAGGAATAACTAATAAAAAAATTTCATCAACGGGGAAGAAGGATGAGGCTTCAATAGTCATAACAACCTCCATCTCAAGGTAGATTCAATTTAATATAATCCATATCAACTACCCATATAATACATACTCTTTCATATATCAAATAGCTATAAATTAATGCTTATTTTCCCCTAAGACCCTACAAACTATATATTCTCCTTGTAAACCTTAGCCTTTATAATAAAATTAACAAAGTTCCTACATAATTTACAATGTCATTAATTTGAGAATTCCACCAATTCGATGTGACGCTCCAAACAAATTTTTAGAAAATGAAATGCCTAGCTCAAAAGACTCCATGTGCGGAATTGATCACAATATGTGCACATCAATGATTTTTTAATTGCACGGTTAATCGATACAAAAATTTACGACAACATTGTTTCAACCATGCTTTGAGAGGCTCCATAGTTCACATGGAACCTAGTAATTTTCCCCTAAAGTATCTACAAGGATTGACTATTAAATATTATCAATCCTCGCAAGTTGCATTCCTTTGGTGATTTGGTGAAAAATTAGTGGCAATGGAAGAAAATTATCAAAATATATTGATTCTATGTATAACGCTAGGCACATGAATGTTGTTGATAAGCCACTCATTTACGAGAAACGACAACACATTGAAAACACTGGGATGATACTTTAACAACGAGGCTTTTACCTGCTGGTTCACATGGCATTTATTTATATATATATTCGTTATCTTCACCTAGTAAAGGAATCCAAGGTAGGAGAAGTAGTGACCATATCTCAAAATCACCAATATTCGACGTCGGATGGAACCATTTTAAACGGCCCCTTTGACGGTTTCCATGGGCAAGATCGGAATACGTAGCACGAGGAATCACCTTATTCCTATTACTTTGCTACATCAAGACCAAGATTGGTATGTCGGACATTCCTAGTAGTGTAAAGTATAATTCATCTCACTCATATGTTAGAGATTCTAAACACATAAGTTGCAGCGTGACGAAATATCTTCGAGAGGTCATGTAGCAATGTTTTCCGAGCTTCGTGTGACCCATGCTACCCTTGAGAAGTGTGATTGACTACATATCGACTTGTGATCACTCCATAGGTCGCGGAGTTGCATCTCGGATCTCTAGGGATAACCTCGGAAGTGCGACCAATCCATGTTGCGACTCTCAGAGCTTTGAGAGAGTCACACTCCCCATGCAACTTTCCAAGTCACGAGAATAATATTTGGAGTAAGCGGCCCGACTAGTGCAAATGGTGTGAGCATACAACCTCTTTAGTTATGGATGCGACCAATGCATTGGAGAATGAAAGTCGCGGGGAAATTAATTTATGATCATACACCAGCTTTTTTAGGCCTAGATACAAATCAAAATATTTAAGATTAATGTAAGCGATGTCATCGCGATGGTCGCAATGGGTTACGAAAATGCGAATAGTAGTTATCTTTGTCAATAAATTGAAATTGTCTTTTAGATGAGCCACGTTCTACTACAATATTTCACATGATGCCTTACGTAAGTGCAATGGGAGGGGGGTGGTATACTCCAAGTTATAGGGTTTTTTTTGCAAGTTGTGTTGGAAATATTATTGAGTTAATTGCTTCCGGATGTTTAACTAATAGAATACTATATTTATGTAAAAAATCAAGTAGTTCATCTTCATTTCAATGCCTTAATAACATTGAGTCTATCTTTGAAGGTGGTCCTCGATGAACTATCACATATTTGCAAAAATTTTTATTTCTGTGTGGATCACCACGTTACAACATCGATCTCATTAGAATTTTAATGATAGTACAAAAGGAAGTGATGCGATCACTATTTTAGGAATTCGAATTGGCAAAGTGAATTTGGTGTGTAATGATGCCTCACACATTATAGTTGAAGCTAGTCAAGACTTGCATCGATGGCATTGAATTCATGGCCAAGACTACGGATCAATCATTGAGTCACAACGTTAAGTAATGAGCGGGATGTGTGACCTCTAGCCGGTTGCTACTAGTTTTTTGAGTCGCGGCCTCAAGAAGTAGGGGTCGGTGTCACCAACCCAACCTAGTGACCAATGCGACCTCCACTATTCGTACTACAAAATCACACCCCGAGAAAATGAAACTAGTGCGACTAGTGTGAATCTCCCTTTGTTCGACGTTGTGTTGAGGCCATCAATATTTATTACATCAATGAGAGTGAAGTGCTCACTATTACAAGTGACATAAACCATATCAACAGAGACATAACTCATGTATGCCTTTTTTCTATGGATGTTGGAACCTTAGTGAGGCTCTAAGAAGGATTGTTGAAGGAGTTGTTGTGATCAAGGCCAAAGGATAAGTTGGTACTTGGAATGTATTAAAGCAGTAGGACATGCAAGGTCTACGTTGGGTAATATACGTGAGATTCAGAGCTTGGATGATGATACATCTCTACCTTCGTTAAAAAAAAATTTTCCCTACGAGCTTGGGAGGCAAACACAAACAATTATTATGGTTTCATTTTGTAAGTTTTGCAACAAGAGGCATCCCTACACATGCTAATTTTTTCCTTGGTGGTGCATGTTGAAGAGTGTTAAGTAGTGCCAGGGAATAACAAGGGAGAACTAGGTGAAAATGCATGGAAATGAACAAATAAGAGTGTGTTCCAAGGAGGGTCAACTAATTCCAGGTGTCTCAAGGAAAAAGCATGTTAGAGAAGGTCATACTAGGACTTCTAGGAGGGAAGCCTATCGTTACAATAAGGGGTTGTTGAATAGAATTTTAGATAAATGGAGACTTTGGGTCGGGCACAACATGTTTTTTCCAATGACTTGGTTGGGTTCCCAAGTCGTAAAAAAAGTAAGGCTATCTATGAGGGCAATACAACTAGGGAGTTCTAAGGTGTGACAAATAATTCTAGGAAATACTAACACATCCTAGACAATTCCAAGGCATGTTAGCCATGCCAAGACAAGGAAAATGTTAAGGCATGCCAAGATGTGCCAGGTGCTAAGGTGTGGTGTGAACGCATTCTAGGGAGTGTTAGGTCCAAGTGCTAGGGAAACACAAGGGAGAAATAGTTTCAAATGCATGGAAATGAAGTGTTAACGAGTTCGAGGTGTACTAAGGAGGGAGTGACAAGGTATGTTATGTAGTTGTAAGGCATGCTAGAGTCTTAGGGAAGCATACCAACATGTGTCAAGTGCTAGGTTGTGCCAGATTCATGCTAAGGAGTGTTAGGGAGTGATAGGGAAATAGAAGGGAGCACTAGGTTAAAATGCATGGAAATGAATGAGTAAGAGTGTGTGATAGGGAGTGCCGAGTGAGTTCCATGTGTGCTAAGGAGAGATTCTAAAAGGTGTTCCGGGTAGCGCTAAGTCATTCTAGAGTGATAGGGTGGCATGTGACCAAGATGTCTCGGGTGCGAGGGTGTGTCAACATGTGCTAGGAAGTGTTATGGAGTGTCATGGAAACACAAGGGAGCACTAGGTAAAACTAGCACATGAAAGTGAATAAATAAATAGTTTGTGACATGAAGTGTTAGTGACTTCTAGGTGTGCTAAGGAGGGAGTGACAAGGTATGATAGAGGTTAGGGAAACATTCCAATATGTGCCAGGTTATAAGGTGTGCCAATGCATGCCGGGGGAGTGTTATGGAGTGCTAAGGAAAGTCAAGGGAGCACTAGTTTCAAATGCATGAAAATTAATAAGAGTGTGTGACGGGGAGTGTCTATGAGTTATAGGTGTGCTAAGGAGGGAGTGACAAGGTATGCCGGGTATTTCCAAGTAATGCTAGTGTGTCGGCGCAACATGCCAAGATGTGTCGGGTGTCGGGGTGTGCCAATGTGTGCCAAGGAGTGTTAGGAAGCTCCACGGGAAGTTCTTGGGTGAACAAGGCATAGTATAGTTTTATTAATTGTAACTTGAGTCAAGATATTATAGTCAAGGAAGGACTTGGTTGGATTCCCAAGTCTAAAAAAGGTAATATTATAGTGAGGGCATAATATCTAAGGAATACCAAGGCATGCCAATGAATGAAAAAGGTGTGATAACACATGTTAGACAATGTCAATGCATGTAATGTCCCCAATTAGAAATCAAGTGGCTCACGACATGCTGTAATATCCCCAATTGGGACAACTTAGCAAGGCATGCTGAAAACACATTTTTTCGGGAATTGATACTACGGGATTGAAAACCAACCCTTAGATCCCTTAGATATGAAAA
The DNA here is from genome assembly GCA_034641835.2 of Pinus albicaulis. NCBI lineage: Eukaryota > Viridiplantae > Streptophyta > Pinopsida > Pinales > Pinaceae > Pinus > Pinus albicaulis. The sequence continues at coordinate 562,915,757 of CM076569.1, read as the reverse complement.
TATATCATCTAAATCCAAGAGGGATCAGAAAAAAAATCCTTCTAGGTGAGTTAAATAGGTCTCCCACACCTAGTATGGCTAAAAAATGCCCAAGAATGGAACCGCAACAATATGTGACAATACTTCAATTAAAATAACGCGAGTTTAACTTAATGGAAGTAGGAGGCCAATATGGAGGCTCAATAATTGCATGTACATTAGAAATTCAGACTTACAATATGGCCCATACAATGTACAAGAGGAAGCGGAAGACTTTGATGAAGAAAGCCTAAAAAAATGAGTTACTTGCAACAATATATTAAGGCTTTGCAATTCTTGGCGAAATTATTTTTAAGAGTTGCGGTAGTTGTATATTACATTTTAGATCTAGAATAGATCCGTGTACAGAACACTAGATGAGCTCCTCTATGGATTCCCCTTGGGGTTTTTGAGAAAAACATGAAAAAAAGAGAGTAGATATGAGATTTAAAGTTACTCGATATGTAGTAATATTCAGAAATTTCGAAGTAAATACAAAAATAAGAATATCAGATCTGAATAGAACATGGATTAGATCTATAATCCATGGATCACCACAGATGAAGGGAAGAGCCCCAACGCTAGAGATCTCTCCTCCAAAAAGTATGCCAAACTCCCTACAATTGTATGCTTGAAAATAACACGGTCATGGAAGGAAAAGCGTGTTGTAGGCTCTAGTACTAGTTTGGCTTGATGCCAAGATCTGAAAAATGCAACTCCACAGAGTCTAATACTCTCTTACCGGGAGGATAGAAGGCTTTCCCCCTTTGGAAAGAGGAACTAGAATGGCCTAGATCTAAATAGATCTATCCTCCACTAACTTTGTGACTTACAAGCAAAAGAAAACCCTCAACGGGATACGTGTTGTAGTTGGAAGATGTAGCTTGGCCAAATGTACGACGAGTGGACAAGATCAGAAAAGACTCCTCCAAGAGCTTCTCAATGGAAGAGGTGGGATTCCCGCTCGAGAACACCTTGTGCTAAACAACACTATTCTCTACTTAAAAACCAAGAGAATGATATATGTCTAAGAAGACAATATATTAAAAAAATATCATATCATGATCAATCCTCTATTAATGTCCTCCTCTTCCCTTTTATAAGTTAGAAATCTTTCCAAACCCAAAACCATTTCAATGATTTAGTTCTATTCACATGTGTAGCCTCCAACTAAAAGCTGCGTTGTGCATACGGGAGGTTCATTGCATCTAGACAACGTTGTTGATTTCGTCTGCAGTTGACTTGGTCCAATTGATCCAACCTCTTTCACACTTAAGTGTGCTTATGAAAATAGCCCAGATTTAGCCTTATCCACATTGAGAATTGATTTATTTATTTTTTTGGGGAGTTTTATTGATCCTCCTTTACAATTTTATTCATGAGACGAGAAAATGAAACAAAATTGAATATCCCCATTAGCTTGGGCTAATTGGGAATATTATAGTCCTCCCCTCCAAAATGTTGCTTGTCCTCGAGGGCAAGCTGCAAGGATAGAACTAAGAATTTTTCCCTCCTCCTACTTTAGCATCAACATATGATGATCTCCTCCAAGGAATGAGATTTTGTCTCATTAGTGAATCTCCATATTTCCCCTCCCAAGCATGCAAGTTAGCTAGATAGCTATCATCATGAACAAGTAGAGTACTCAAGAAGGAAATAAGGTGTTTTCCAGAGGTCCCTTTGAGGAATGGAATCTGAAATGAATTGGGAAACATCATTCCCATGTGGATTCTCCATCTCCAAGTAATCATCCATAAAAAATGAGTCACCTCCCAACATGGCAAATCCAGGGAAATTCTCCTCCACCTTTGGCTCATGCAAAGTAGGTGGGTTGAAAAAATATAATCATGGTAGAAAAAAAGTAGCCTATCCCATGTTTTCATTCTCTCCACTCATGATAAGTGTAGAGCTTTTTCTAATCTTAGGTTGCAAATGAGTTGCCCTCAAGTGGCAAGAAGAAGACTAGATCTCCAAATATCTCCTCTCCAACGTTGTGAATCAAGCTGGCCCAAACCATCCCATATGTAATGGATAGAGAAACATCACCATATGGTATCCAATCAATCCAATGGCCCACATCATGGAAAAACAAGTGTCTTGTTGTAGTGGCCATATCCTTTCTCATGCTACCCTTGGAACATGTAATTAAAAAAGTGTGGGAAATGTGCTTCCCCAAGGACATATCGAGCCAATGTGTCTCTCCCCCCAATCATGCTCTCAATAGAAATAAGAACAACATCGAGAAAATTAAATAATGATTAGAATCTCAATGAGGGAAATGCTGAAGGTTTCATGTGGTGCTTCTTTGAAATTTCCAACGAGTTTCCCAAGTGGTTACAACACAATTTTCCAAAGCTGATGCTTCAAAAAATTACATAGCAAGTTGTTTCTTGATGCATGGCTAATTTTGTATGTTATCACACCTACTAATGAATAGTAAATGGTTGAGTACATCAATTAAACATACCTGAAATGATAAAAAAACATTCCCATGGCCATATAAGAGATGATTGTCTCCATCATACAATTTGGCCCGATCTTGATCATGGAGCTCAATGAAAAGCTTACCTTGTTGTAGAGAAATGCACTTGAATAAAAAATGGTAAGAGTATGCAAGTCTTGTGTTAAACAATCAATAAATGAAAAATAAATATTCTTACCATGTATTAAAAGTAAGATGATGATAGGACCCATGAACAAGCTCTCCATAGTGGTATGACATACTCTCATGAAGAGAAATGAATCATGTGCTGTATGAAGATCCTTCCTCTTGTGCTTGGAAATCCACGTCAAGAAGAACATATCACATTAATAGATGTCTCCATCCTCTACTCCACCTTTCTCACCTCCTCCTTGTCCACCAAGTGCATAAAATGTGAAGTGATCATGGGGACACTCCATCCATAAGTCCCGAGCTCAAAGTGACATTGCTATTGGCCTATGCAAATGAGGCTCCCTGCCAATACATAGCCCCATTCTTTGACATGCTCCTTGTCAAAGACATCTCTCATAATGCAACCACATACGGGAAGTTTCTTCCAAAGTGGAAGTACTTCCAGATCATCCAAGGCTAGGGAGTAGCCCCTTTGCACCATGATAGTGCCTATCTCCTATTCCTACAACATCATGCAAAGTGTGAGAGAAAATATACCCACTGCTCTCCCAAGAACAACCACAACGGCAAAAGTTTTTTTCTACCTCCTCATACCTCCATCATACAAATCATGTGGTGAAGACATAATGATTGGTATGAAGAAGAGTCATATCATCATAATTCATCCACACTCCTTGCTACTCCATGATGCAAGTATCCTACCAAGTTCTTTCCACCCACATACCCTTATAAAAAGGATATGTCTCATGATGGCCAGACTATCTCAAGAGTAGCCAACGTAGCTTTGCCTCTTGCTACCCTGTGTCATAAATTTGCAAGTGGCTCACCAACGTATTGCTTTCCATCCACACCCATTCATCCAAATGTGGGTACCTCCTATCATTCTCCATCTGGGTACTCCTCCCATGAGAGGCTACCATCCTCCCATATTATATTTTTCCTCTTGAATTTCATGGGATGTTGAAATGTAACTCCTTGGAGATGTTCTAAAAAAAACTTCATATCCATAACCATCTTGAATCTATCAAGATCTAAATGTGATGAGGGCATAACCTCCTCAAAATATTGAAGAATATTTCACTCCATGACATGTTGAATTGCACCTCCAATGAGATCTCTCCATGATAACTCCTTCTCATCAATGGCCCTCCAAGACCAACAAGGTTACTGCTACAAGTAGAAGTTTCTCTTTGAGCGGTGAGATGCTCATTGAGAAAATGTCATCTAGAAAGGAGAAAGTTATTCTCATCTCAATATGTCTACCATACTATCATTTTTTTCCCTCCATTTCTTCATGAATGAAGCTTCCATTTGCATGCTCCCATAAATAATGGGTCCTCCTTCCTTCAATGTTGCTCATGGACAACGTGAGTGCACTTATGTTGCTCTAAATTAGCATTATGTAATGGTGTGTATTCCTCCATAGGTTTTTTATGAAATGATAAGATATGGAGAGTTAGGCATACCTTTGTGACATTTGGAGGCATATTTTATGGCTAGGAAGAGCCCCCTTCCTCCCATGTGTTGGCTTCCCCAAATACTGAAGATGAAGGTTTCTCCTCCATGGTTGTGACATCGCTGGTACATGACTCCTCAAGTGGTGGTAAGGGCTTTTCTTCCAATGATTTTTCTTTATCAAATCCCTTGATCACATTTTGAGTGAAATATGAAAAAATAGATACTCTTGCATGTCCCACATGGTTGAAGCACCAAGTGTTTGCTTCACCTTCAAGGTGCAGCACAACAATTTCTACTGACTTCTCTCTCTACCAGGTCGTAGTAGGAGGAAAGCTTCTAGATTCATCACCCAAACCTTTGCTGCACATGTGTGTGATCCATAAAGAGTTGAAAATAGAAATCTATTGGATCTCATCATCTCATTGTTGTAGGGCCTCATTTCTTCTTTTGGCTGAATAAACTGAGGAAGAGCTAGAGTCTTCTTGACAGCTCTAGGCTGAGACTTGTATTCTACAAGGTACCTCCTTAGAATTTCAGATTTCAAGTGTCCTTCATGCTTCTTTTCTTCTCCTCTTTCAGAGTAGGAATTACATGGCCCTTCCTGTTCTTGAAACCCTCTAGGAGTATCATTGCATATCTCCTCCTTCATCTGCTTAGCCTCCTTGGAGAGGTTCTTCCTGGATCTGAAAAATGATGAGAGCAAGCTCATTATTTCAATCATTTTGATCTTTTCTCTTCTTCTTTGTATTTTTAGTCTTCTGATATCATAATGGGTGGAACTCACAGGATGAGCCAATATTATGCTCTGATACCATCGTAATTTCCCCAATTAGAAATCAAGTGGCTCGGATACCTCTATAATATCCCACGATTGAGGGGTCGGATTTAGCAAGGCATGCCGAAAAAATGCATTTTTCAGGGAATGTATGATATAGGATTGAAAACCAAACCCTTGGATCCCTTAGAATTGAAAATATTTCATATAAATCCAAGAGGGCATCAGAAAAAAAATCCTTCTAGGTGAGGTAAATAGGTCTCCCCACACCTAGTATGGGTGAAAAAAATGCCCAAGAATGGGGACTACAACAATATGTGACAATACTACAATTAAAATAATGTAGTTTAACTTAATAGAAGTAGGAGGCCAATATGGAGGCTAAATAATTACATGTACATCAGAAATTTAGATTTACAATATGGCCCATACAATGTATAAGAGGAAAATGGAAGACTTTGATGAAGAAACCTTAAAAAATGAGGTGTTGCAACAATATATTAAGATTGCAAGGCTTGACAATGTTATTTTTTAAGAGTTGTAGTAGTCGTATATTATATTTCATATCTAGAACAGATACTGTAGTACAAAATATTATATCTATAGAAGATTTGTACACTAGATGAGCTCCTCTCCAGATTCCCCTTGCGGTTTTGAGAAAAAAACATGAAATACAAAGAGTAGATGTGAGATTTAAAGTTGCGGATCTACGATAATATTCAAAAAACTTCTAAAGTAAATACAACAATAATCATATCAGATATGAATAGAACATGTATTAGATCTATAATCCATGGATCACCATAGCGAAGGGTAGAACCCCAACACTTTAGAGATCTCTCCTCCAAAAAGTATCCCAAACTCCCTGCAACTTGTATACTTTGCAAATAACGTAGTTGTGGAAGGAAAAAATATGTTGTAGGCTCTAGTACTAGTTTTGCCTAATGCCAATATCTGAAAAATGCAGCTCCGCAAGTCTAATACTTTCTTACCAAGAGAATAGAATGCTTTACTCATCGGAAAGAGGCATTAGAATGGCCTAGATACGAATAGATCTAGCCTCCACTTGCTTTGCAGCTTACAAGGAAAACCAAACCCTCAACAGGATCTACGTTGTAGTTGGAAGATGTAGCTTGGCCAAATGCCTAATAGTGGACAAGATAATCAAGACTCCTCCAAGGGCTTCTCAATGGAAGAGGTGGCATTCTCACTCAGGAACACCCAGTGCTAAACATCACTATTCTCTGCTAAACAGCTAAGAGAATGATATATGTCTAAGCAGATAATATATTCAGAAATATCATATCATGAACAACCCTTTCTTGATGTCCTCCACTTCCTTTTATAAGTTATAAATATTACCAAACCCTAAACCATCTCAATGATTTAGCTCTATTCACATGTGTATCCTCCAACTAAAACTGTGTTGTGCATCTAAGAGGTTCATTGCATCTAGACAATGTTGTTGATTTGGTCCTGGTTGACCTAGGTCAATTGATCTAGCCCCTTTCACACTTAAGCGCACTTATGAAAATAGCCTATATTTAGCCTTGTTCACATTGAGCATTGATTTACTTTGTTGTTTAGGAGTTTTATTGATCCTCCTTTACAATTTTATTCATGAGATAGAAAATGAAACAAAATTGAATATTCCCATTAGCTTGGGCTAATTGGAAATATTACAATGCATGTTCGGGATTTTCAGGGGAGTTGCGGGGGAACACAATGGAGAATTAGGTCAAAATTACTTGGTAATGAATGAATAAGAGTGTGTGCCAAAGGAGTGTTAGTGAATTCTAGGTGTCCCAAGGACGAAGAGTTTTAGGAGAAGTTCAGATTAATAATTGCAAGAGAATAGTATATGGTTGTGATAAAGTGTGGAAAGATTAATTTAAGATAAAGGGAGACTTTGGGTTGGGCACAACATTGATTTTCTAATGAATTTGTTTGGTTCCCAAGTTGCAAAAAAAGTAAGGCTATCTATAAGGGGTGTGCCAACTAGGGAGTGCCAAGGTGTTCTAGGGAATGTAAGGTTCCCAAGTAAGGCTAGTTGTGAGGGTATGAATGACAAGTCATGATTGGTAATGCTAATATGTGATGAGATATTGTGAAGGCATGTCAAACATGCTAAGATTTTCCAAGTGTTAAGGCATGCCAATATTTGCAATGGTGTGACGATGCGTGTTAAGGACGATCATGGAAACAAACGGAGAAAAAAAATTGAACTACAAAGAGATGAACAAACAAGAGGTTTAATAAGTCATCAATTTACCTTTTTTCGTAGGGGTACATGCTAGGGAAACCAACACTAGGTGAGAATAGGTTCCAAGTGCCAAGTGTTAGTGAATTATATGTGCCAAATATTCTTCTATTGCTTCTCATCTACTTTCCAAAAAGCTGATCTCAAAATAACTTTAATATTAAAGCCATGTCAAATCACATGAAGTCATCTCATGAATTCATGTCAAACATGCTAAGAATTTTCAAGCGCTAACATGCACCAAGTGACAATGTGTGTCAAGGAGTGTTATGCACGTTATGAAGTGGCGGGGGCTTGTTGAAAAGTGCTAAGTAGAGATTTCCGAAAGTGCATGGTGAGGAGTGTTAAGGAGTAATAGGAAAACACAAGGGAACACTAGGTCAAAATACATGGAAGTGAATGAATATGAGGGTGTGTACCGGGAGTGGAAATGAGTGATAGTTGCCATACCAAGGAGTGAGTGAGAATATATTCTAATAATTCACACACATTATTGACCACTCACTTCTTACCTTTCTCACACCATAACAAAAGACCATAAAAATTTCATTCTTAAAACCTATTTTCTATTTTCCTAATGTCATTCAAGTAGAATCTCTCAATTACTTATGTTAGTAATGGTGCGTTCATTTTTTTATTCTCTTAAAGGAACTCTTTCTAGTCATGCACCCCATCAAAGATAAATCATCGAGTGAAAAAAAATGGAAATGAATTAATAAGAGGGTGTGTTGGGGGTTTCAATGAGTGTCAGGTGTCGGAATGGGGGAGTGACAAGGAATAATAGGGAATTCTATGGCATTTCAAGGAGTGTCAAGGTTTCCTAGTATGTGCTAGATAGTATCAGGATAAGCCGGGCATGCCAAGACAAGCCATGCATGCCAAGACATGCCATGTGTTAAGGAGGGAGTGTTAGCAAGCTCTAGGTGTGCTAAGGAGGGAGTCAAAAGGTATGTTGGGAAATTCTAAGGCATGGTAAAGTGCTATGAAAGCATGCCAAGATGTGCCAAGTTCCGGGGTTTTCCAATTTGTACGAAGGAGTGTTAGGGAGTGCTATAGAAACACAAGGGAGCACTATTTCGTAATGCATGGAAATGAATGAATAAGAGTGTGTGACAAGGAGTTTCAATGAGTTCCATGTGTGATAAGGAGAAGTGACAAGACATGCTTGGTAGTGATAAGGAATGATATATTTCTAGGGTAGGATGCATCCAAGACGTGCCAACACATGTAAGGAAGTGTTAACTAGGAGTGTCCGGGAGACACAACGAAGCACTAGGTCAAAATGCATTGAAATATTTGTGATTGGAAGTGTCGGTGACTTATAGGTGTGCTAAGGAGGGAGTGACAACATATTCTAGGTAGTGTTAAGGCATGTTAGAGGCCGAGGCAATATGCCAAGATGTCCTAGGTATTAGGGTGTACCAACACATGCCAAGGAGTGTCAAGGAATGCTATGGAAACATAAGGGAACACTAGGTAAAAATCCATGGAAATGAATAAATAAGAGTTTGTGAGTGGGAGTTTCAATGATTTTAGGTGTGCTAAGGAGAGAGTGAAAAGGTATTTTAGGTAGTGCCAATGAATGATATAGTGCTAAGGTGGCATGCCCAAGATGTGTCGGTGTTAGGGTGTGCCAATGCATGCTAGGGAGTGTCGGGTAAAAATAAGGAAGCACTAGATCAAAGTGCATGGAAATGAATGAATAAGAGTGTGTGATAGGGAGTCTCAGTGATTTCTATGTGTGTTAAGGAGGGAGTGACAAGGTTATATGCTAGGCAATGCGAAGGTATGTTAAACTACCAAGGTGTGTCGGTAAGTGCTATGGTGTGTTAGGGAGTGTAAAATCATGTCAAGGAATGCAAGGGATGCTAGAAAATGCCACATAATTCCAAGGCATTTGAGACATGCACGGTGTTATGTCATGTCAAGATGTAAACTATGTTGCTTAGTTGTTTTTACGACCACATTTGGATGTGATGAGCCTTGTCTTGGTAACTTGTTAAGTGGGATCAATTGAGATTGGACGTGAGTAGCCTAGGATGAGTTAAATGTAGTTCTTAGGTGAAAAAGGCATATGTTTAATTTCCATGACAAATGATAATTTGGATTTGGTCTTAGAATATTTGATGCAAACACACTCAAGTGCCACAACACATCAACTTTGCACAAATGAAATCTACACACATCGGAGAATCAATTAGTGCACATGAAAAAATTTTAATTTTTTTCAAGCCTTTCTTCGTTAAATTAAAAATTCTAATAGAATAATAATAGGATAGAGCTCTCGTACCGGGGGACGATGGCCCTTTACGATCACACGAGATACAAGGAATAAAACTAGGGCTTGGTGTTAGTCCCTTGACAACCAATATACCTTGAACAAGACAACACTTGACCCAATTTTCTGATGGTGGACACACATATCCATTTCAATCAACATGTCTTGAACACATCTAGCGAGGTCCTATTTCCTCCCATTATGTAGCTCCTTAATTTGCCTCTGTCAATGAACTCAAATCCTTTATGTTACTAAACTCAACTCAAAAAAACTTTTCCCTCTATTTGCCTCTTTTTTTCTTTTAAGGGATGCAACACTTAAGGTTTTCGGTCAATTGTTCACAACTCCATTTTCAAAAACTCTTTGTTCTACCCACTTTTTCCGTAGTGTTGCTCCAAGATGAAAAGTCTAGGGATATGGAGGTTTCCCTTCTTCTCAATGATGCAATCATATACAATATAGTGAAATAGGTCTAGTTGGCTAGCCCACTTGACTTCTACTTTAGTCCTTCAAATTATTCACATCCTTAGGCCTGATACACCTACCCTTATATGATTCTTGTTTTCCTTCACAAGTACACAACTTAGAGCTCTTCTTTGACGGTCACCTAAAAAACCCTCCAATTGTACTTGGATTTCCATCAATTTTCCCAACCATAGTAAAAAAAATTACTGATCTAGTGCCCACAACACTGCCCTCATCTAGGGCTCTTCAAATATGCCACCTAATAGTGATTCCAGTCCTCTCCAAATCACTATTCTTGTGTACCAATTTCTTTGTTGTCAAATCTATGAACAAATCTGAAGTACCCATCTTATCATCCTTCTAAAAAATTTTAGATGGCTGAACTAGGGTCACAAGTCATCCATTAACAATCCATTGACTAATTTTTTTATAGAGCACGCTACTTCAAATCTCTCGTCCAAAACTCTATGGGTATTCCAACAAAATCAACTCCTCTTCATGTCAATCCATTCCTCATGGCACATTTATTATGCTCCATATTCTACTCATGCTCCACCTTCCTTTGGATTTTGTATCTTCGCACATACTTCTACAAACCATCCTCCAAATTTGTGGGATATATTGTAGAGATAAACGTATCTCTAAGGGTCACAACCCCTCTTCTTCGATGCATATTTTTCATAGTCTTAATGGCATACCTTATGTATTTAACATGATAGGAAACCTCCCTAAATAGGGAATTATACTTCTATTCTAATTTCTTTAGAACAAACGATATCCACCCATAGCAAAAAAGACAACTCTTTGCTCCATAAGAGACTTGGCCTAGCTCATATGGGTCCATAGATTATGGTCATTTCTTTGATTGAATCATGACCTAAAATTTAGATCTCTATGACCCTCAAAATACAATTATCTCATTCAATATTACACCTGTGACTACTTCTATTTTGACCCTAAATTCTAGTGTAGACCCTCCTCCATTTGTGTTGGTATTTATCACGGACACTTGGAACCTAGTAACCACCACAAGGTAGGGTCTCAAGCCTCTCTACTATTTCATAATTTTATGCGGACTTCACACATAAACACCATTGAAATGACATGCCCAAAATCTCATGATTCACCTCTCTTGAGCATTATCTACCCTAAGCGAACCAACAATATTCCATCCTACTTCCTATCTCGAACCCATAAGGTATGTGATATTCTTGCCTCACATGATGATATTGCCTCACTGGTGGATGATCATGGCCTCTCTTTAGCAAATGCTTACTCAACCCTATAACTCGACCTACTCTAGGAATACATCTCTCCTAGAATCCTTTATAAAATGAGGTCCTTATCACTTGATTTTCATGCCTTCATACTAAGGCCTCAAATATATTTTCCTAGCTAGGCCTCTTAAGAATGCTCTAGAAATTACAAACTTTATCTACTTAGAACTTAGGAAATATTATTTTTCTATTTAATTTTCTTTTAGATTTTAAACCTAATTTCGGGTCGAAAGCCCCTTTTCTTGGTTTCTTTTCCCACAAAACCTTTTGTGGTCAAGCTCACACAAACCCATCTCACTAGGCTTGTGGAGTACCTCCCAAGCTACACAATTTAACAACATAGCCTAGTTGTAGTAATTATAACTTGGTCAAGCTAATATAGTCAAGAGATTACGTGGTTGGGTTCCCAAGTTGAAAATTAAAGGGTAGTTGTGGGGGCATGATTACTAGGAAGGGTTAGGGCATGCCCAAGGAACGAAAAGGTGTGCTAACACATGTTGAACAATTTCAATGCATGTTGAGGAGTGTTAAGGAGTGTTGAGGGTGTCACAAGCGAGAACTAGGTCAAAAATGCATGAAAATGAACAAATAAGAGTGTGTTCTAGGGAGTGTCGATGAATTCAAGTGTTCCAAGGATGAAGTGTGTTATAAAAATTTCATAATAGGATTTGTAAGAGGCTAGCCTACAATTGCGATAAGGGCCTCGACAAAGCACTTTTAAACAAAGTGAGACATTGTGTTGGGCACAACACTTTTTTCCTTTATCTATTATTTTTATATGACATGTGGTACACTTTGGTCGAATGCTCATGTTTTATACTATTTTAGACAATTCCATATTGTACATTGTTGTGTATAAGTTTTGTGGATCTTAGCTTGTGCCAACCAATATCTTGAGTGTCTTGTGTATTTGTGATTCTTGCAAACTCTTAGTTAATTCTCTACTATTTATATGAACTGGAAATACATGTGAAATATTGCCTATGCTAGCTATGTTTCTTAGTTTTTTTATGGCCATGGCTAGATGTGGTCCTTGTATTGGTAATCTCTTAAGTGGGAAAATTTTAGCTTGGACATGAATGGCCTAATATGAGGTATAGGAAGTTATTAGGTGAACAAGCCACAATATACTTCTAGTGAGCTTTGCAATTGATCGATTTGTTACCTGGCTGAAGTAGACCAATGTCACATGAACTAGAGTAGCTAAGGACTTGATTGGGTTCCTAAGTCATGAAAGAATGTAAGGCTATTTGTGAGGGCATGAGTACTAAGCAATGCTAGGGAATTATAACATGAGCTAGATAGTTCGAAGGTGTTAGTGTCCTGTGATTCGGAAGATTGGTAGACTAAATGCACAAGGTAACATCATAGTAGTCTTTGGAGTCCTAGGACCTAGCCTTCCTGGACTTAGAGAGGGCTCTCTCTATTATATGCAAAGGATATGAACTTTTTTTCTTTAGATGGTTGATTTTAGGCTAGTTGTTAAGTGTAGGGTTTGTTTTTTGTTACGGTTGGACAAGATGACCGGAGTAGAGTAGGTGGAGTGAGAGGTATTCAAATCATTTGGCTATGGAGTCTATGAAAGTCATGTAAATATCTCAAAAATGAGTCGAGTGCATCACGGGGAAAATCTAGTGTGATTTCAATCGATCTTTAAGGTTATGGGTGAAGTGAAATGGACATTAAGTTGGTGAGAAAGGTAGGGCAAGGGCATTGAAGTATCCTTTTCCAAATACCCATAAACAAGAAAGGTCTCAAATCTTGATAAGCAAAAGATAATAATCATGAGATAGGGAAAACCATTAACTCAATGACAATACTTAAACAAATAGACATTCAAGATGACCAATTTAGTGAAACAAAGAAAGAGAAAACTTCTCTAAGTTTAGTTATTTCACCTTCAAGGTTTGAAAACATATAAGATGACAAATAACTTTAATCAAAGAAGAGGAACTCCTAAGCATATTTTTATGAAGCTACAAAGGAACTACGAGAGGAAAACTTCTCAAGTATGGACAAAGGGCATGATCAAAACATGGCCTCTTTGGCTAAAACTAGATAACACATCAAAGAGAGATTCCACAAACGAGTTTAGATAGCATCAAGTAAGCATGGGTAAACATAAAACATATTTGAAAACTACTTTCTTAAAACATTGATGAAACAAACAAGCTTAGGTGGGTCTAGGAGCGGCTACAGAATTCCTTAAACTAACCCGAGTAGAGGAAAAACATAAAGACAATAGTAAATAGGAAGGACTAAGGTGACTCAACCAACATTTCTTATCCTATAATTTTCTGATCTACTACAACATATAAGGATGGAAACAATGATAAACAAGAAAAAAGGAACAAGTTAGAGACACATCACCATTAACAAAGCTCGAGGATCCTCGAGAAAGCCTTCATAGATCATCAATCAAAGCAAATCATTCCACGAGCTCCACAACACCAAATTTCTCTTCAACCTCAAAAAAAACATGTATTTCTCTCAAAACTCATCAAATTCCAATAGTTACGGTGAATCCCTCATGCTCTATTTAACTCGAGAAAAGGAAGGGAAAAAACCCTAGATAGGGTTGGAAAAAGTTAAAATCGCCCATAAATGTTAATTATGCCTAAGAGACCATACAGGCACAAAATATCTCATGAAATAAATGACAAAATAACTTCTTGCACCTAATTTTAGAGTGATTTTCATCACACTAAAATATGTTTTTTCAATAAATGAGTGTGTTTTTTTGAGTTTTGGCCAAAAAGACACTAAACGATCCATAGCGCGAGCGCCATAGGCGAGAAAATAGGTCTTGTTGAAACCATATTTTGGACACCTTCCCGATGTCGTATTTTTTTCTTTGTGATGGCCCGTTGGAAAGCCCGATGAGTCTAATTTCGAAAAAAAACACTTGGTTTCCTGATCTATCTCATGTAACCTATCCAAAATTTCAAAATACCAACACTACTCTTAGCGCGATTGCCGGGCACGAAATGGAGGTAGAATGGTGAAAAATGAGGTGTTTTTTGACCTTTTGAGGGTCAAAAATAATCCAATTTCTCTAAAATTTTGTGAGCATAGTGTAATAGATGAGGAATCAAAAAATTGTAGATTTTCCCTCTGATGATGCCTAAGGGAAAAGCATAGCGCCGGTGGCGGCTACTCTTATAGGACTCCAATTCTAACAAAAAACCAAAATTTATCCAAATTCCTTCAAAATTGGTGGATGTGTGCCTCATGGGTTTTGGGAGACCTATTGAGAAGCTTGTGTTGAAACTCCAAGGTTTTTATGACCTTTTTCTTCTTTTTAATGCTTGGATTTCATTGAGGGCCTCTTTTGAGTTTGGCCGCAAAGCAAGTTTGTTTTTTCATTGCATGGTGCTTGGAAATATTTTTACGGGAATTAAGGCCTCTTTTTTGCCTTCTTAAAATACTTTTGTTCATTCTTATAATGCTTGAATGATATTTTGTGCCATGAAAAAAATTCCTCTCCCGGCTCCTAATTTGTACATATTTTCTTTGGAGTAGTATTCTAGTGGCCATTTCCTCATCTTCATTATCCTTTGTCGAGGTCAATGAATTGGGGTGTCTGTTTAGTTTTCTGCCTCTCTTGGCCTTCTTACCTTCTTCCATCTTTTGTTTTCCCTTGTCAATATCTTGAGCTAATGTATATGCCCGAGGTCCCTTGCCTTTTGGAGGTAGCAAAACACTAGCTTTGGCCCTCTTTGATATGTGATGGAAAGAGGTGTGATGGTGGTCTTTGTGGTGTTCTTATCATAGGGTGTGATCTTTAATTTGATAATCACCCTCTGCCCTTTTCCTTAATTTTCATTTTGTTCATCACGAGGGTTGCTTTCATCTACGCATTAGCACTGTTTTCATTGTCAACAGGGGATGATTGTTGTCGTACTGTCACTTGACTCACTGTCGTGACTATCATGACTATTTACCTCTTTGTTGTCTTGTCCTTCCTTTGTATTCCTTATCATCTTCCTCTTTTTCATTCTCTCTATGGTCATACTCTTCCATATTGTCACTATTTTTCTCACTTTCATTCTCACCATTTTTCATCTGTCTTTGCTCACTTGCCCCTTTCTTTATTGTCTTCCTCTGTCTCTTCTTCAAATTCGCCTCTATCTCATCTTCAAATTCTTCCTCTATCTCATCTTCAAATTATTCCTTTTCATTCTCTATCTACGCCTCATCATTCTCTTCTTCTTCATGCTGCTTTGAATCACCATCATTGCTTAGACTATCTCCTCTATCCTCTTGTTCATTTTGTTTCATTGTTATCATCCTCCTTCATTTCGGTTGTCTTTACTTACTCTTTGCTGATTTAACTCATCACCTATTTGTTCATTATTTCCACTTTCATCCTCTTCATTTGATGCATCGAGAGAAGGGAAGAAAGGGAGGTTTCCTTGAGGTGAGGGAACTTGTGCGGAGATGATGGAAAGTCTGGTTGATGAGGAGGTTGTGGGCTTGTAAAGACTTCATGGGCTATGAACACATCCCAAGGTATTCCCTTCTATTCCAACTAATGTAATACCATCATCTTGATCAATGAATGGTGAAATAAAATTTTCGTTTGTTGGGAGTGATTCCTCCTCCGGACAACGGAAGAAATCTTCTCAATGCTCCTATGGAGGTAGTAGGGAAAGTTGAGCATCTTAACCCTTGTGAAATACATGAGGAGTCTGACATGGCGGGAGTAGAGCCTGGAGTATCTCCCTTCACAAGTGAAGTACTTCATGATAACCATCATCAGGGGAGAAAATCTCGTTTGAGGTGTGAGAAGGAAAATTGCCTTGCAACCTTCTCGATACAAAGTATGATAAATGGCTCAAAAGCAGTTCTTTTCCAACTTTTCCTTCTTCAACCACTTTTTCACCAATAGTAGGGATTCTGCGCATTTCGAGATGGCATCTGATGAGATATCAAAATATAGCCTTACAAGGCTTGATTGTTTGTTATGCGAGTTGAGAATGAAAAGCTTTATGTAAGCTACAGGTGGCACTTTTTCTCTTGTTTGAATCTCTCACAAAATTGGAAGCACCTTGCATTACGGAAACATTACGGGGATCTGAGGAGATGAGGTGATAGCCATGCTATGCTGCAGGGTTCAAATATGTTCACTTTTTCACTCCTTTTATGGTTTGGCCTCATAAGTCCTTAATCTCTTTCACTATTGCCCTTTCTTCTCTCTGACATGGTGATGGGAGTTGTTTGTGGACAAACTAGGGTTTCAAGGAGAAAAATGAGAATAATGGTGAGGGATAACTGCTACAGATTAATGATATGAGGAAATTGTATGAATGATTGTTTGTGAGCTTAATGAGTTAATTTTAATATGAAGTGCAACTACCCTAAGTCACTCTCCCTCAAATGACACTTAATTTTCTAAAGGAGGCCAAAAATAGAGGTTTAGTATGCACTTTTAATACCTAAGGTTTGCACAACTAGGGTTTAATCATTCCATAGCCACCAAAATGACTAAAAAAATATTTGAGAGGAAGACATGAGGGCACCTACCATTTTTATCTCCTTTGCAGGCCTTTAGAGGAAAATTGGAGGATGATCTTTAACCTTTGGGAAATTTTTTTCTTTGTTTGGATGGTCTCGACATTAGCGCGGCATCCTTCTGCCCCGTTGCGTCATCCTATGGGCGCAATGCCACCAAGTCATGCCTTTGTCTAAGAGCAACGCAGGGCGCAACGAGGAGGTAAATAGGCTTTCATGTTCGATGTGGCGCGGACGGCAGCAGGGTAAACAAGTCGTTGGGTTACCTTCTTTGCGTAGCGCCGGGGCGGGAGTCGAGTTCTGGCATGCTATTTTTGCACTGCGAGTAGTTCCACCTTACGGTGTGATGTCACCTCGGATTAGTGTAGTGCGAGTTAATTTTTATGGGAAAATTCTCGATTGGTGCGGTGCACGGGCCTTGTAAGCGCAACACCACTCTATTCGCACGGCGCCCGGAAATTTTGCTCGAGAAATAGTCAAAACTCTATTTTTTTCCCTTGAAAGGATTTTTCTATCTCTTTACAAAATGACAAGTGAGCTAAGAAATGATAACTTAGGGCCTTTATAACTTTTCAAAGATAAATCAAATTTAGAAAACCCACTTTTGCTAAGTTTGTTTTTTTCACTTTATGAGTTTCACGATATTTTGTGACCTTTTTTGCGAGGTGATTTGCAACTTCTCAAAGTGATTTTCTTGCCATGGTGATGGTTGTGTTGAAGAGAGGAAGAAAGTATCCTTTGCTTTGGGAGTGTTGGCACTATTAAACCTCTCCTTGTTTTGCACTAAACTAAAAAAACTGTTTTTATTAGTTTGAAATGTCTTAGCGTTAGTGACCTAAAAACATGCTCTTCTTATCTCCTTACTATTTTTTAACAGTGATACACTCACTTTGACAAAGACTAAAAATTATGATTGTTATGTCTTCCATTGGACACTTGATCTTTGCGGGTGCCTATGACATAGTGCTTTGGTCCCTTTTGTCATGGGTTTGGCTTTGGAAAAATTTAGTTGCTAGAAACGGAAAATTTATGCTCATGTTAGTTTTTGACATTATAAATCAACCATATATTTATTCCTTTGATCCTTTGAAGACACTAATAACTAAAAATGGAGGCTTGACCTCCTTGACAACTGATACTCTTTATTTTCTCCCTATGATGTAGGTGAAACCCTTTTACCTTTGTAAACCATGGAGGTAATCTTCAGATATCTTTTGGAAGCCTTCTGCCCTCTTGTCATCATTGAGACCCAGTCTTCATTCCTTCTTTCCTACCTTCCCAAACTTTAGGTTTTAGGGCTGCTAGAGACAAATAATTAGTGTTGTCTTCTAAGTTCTTTATATCCCTTTCAAGTTCATTCATTTTGTTGATTCACCTCACCCTTTTTTCCCTTATTCATTTATAATTTAAAATCTTCAATATGTGCTTGGTGGTGTTGATGTAGCTTTTGTCCTTGTTGTATTTTGCATTGGCCTTTTTCTTGGTGGTTACAATGTTTGTAGCCAATCAGTCCCAAAAACCCCAGTTCTCTTTGAACATGAGACTGCACTGCCTCTCTTATCTATCTTTGTATTTTTCCTTAGTGATGATTTGGCCTGCGACTTTACTTCTTTTTCTATTGATAGCCATCTCAATCATTTCTGCAGAAACGTTTAAGATAGAAGCTGTCTTTTTGCGAAGTTGTGCTTTGACCAAGTAGGCCTTCCTTGAAGGATTATCGATCCATTTTTTGAAAATCATGTGCTAACCCTCTTCCTCTTTGATTGCGGACTCTTGAGCCGCGGAAAAACAAATATTTATAACACCAATACAATCCTATAACCTGTGAAACCCTAGATGACCTAGTGGGGGGGCTTCTTGGGTTTGTCTTTTGAGTGAAAAACTTGACTTGGGGTTTTTTAGGTGTAAAGAGAGTTTTGATAGAATTTATGCATTGCGGACCCAAAAATTCCGATTGTGATTTATCTAAGAAGCCTAGAAAGTCGGCTTGAAACCATCAATGCTTGAGGCACTTGGTGAACGGGGGAAAAGGTTAGGCTATGAAATCAAGGTGGAAGTGAGAAGGGTTAGGCAAGTCAAAACATAGTGGTAAGGTCATATGTGACAAAACATAGAAAAAATGAGTGGTATGAGACCATGATGGGTCTTTTCGCGAGTGGTAGGTTGACTATGACATGATTTCATAGTAGAAATAGTGAAAAAATTTATCCTAAGGATAATGAAGGCGAGTGAGATTTCTAAAACTCACAATATTCATGAATTTTCGTTTCTAGAAATCTAGGATAAGCATTTAGTCATCTTCAAAGGGAAAAAAATTCTGCGATGACTAACATAAGGCATGTCAAATATGCTAATATGTGTCAAGTTATAAAGCATGCCAAGATACGATGGTGTGACAATACATGCCGGGGACTATCAAGGCAACAAAAAGGAGAAACAAGATTAAGATAGAAGGAAATAGACACATCATAGGGTTAATAAGTCACCAATTTAAATTTTCCAAGAGGGGTGTGCTATGCACACAAAAACTAGGTGGAAATGAGTGTCAAGTGGCATTTTTTAGTGCATTATAAGTGCCAAATCATCCTCTGTTACTTATATTCTACTTTTCAATGACTTATCTCAAATAACTTTAATATTAAACCATGCCAAATCATACTGAGGCTTCTTAATGAGTTCTAGACATGATAATGATCATGGCCTCTTTAGGGTTACATCTCTCTTCACCCTCTTTATCAAATGAGCTCCTTCTCACTTGATGTTATTTCCTTCATCCCTAAGGACTCCTTAAATAGATTTTTCCTAGACATCTTAGGAACCCTTACGGGGTTTATCCACTAAGACCTTAGGAAATATTAATTTCCCTTTTTATTTTCCTTTTATATTTCAAACCCCATCTTGGGTCCAAAATCCCCTTTGCTTGGCTTCTATTCCCACAAATCCTTTTGTGACCAAACTCACACAAAGCCATCTCACTATGCTTGTGGAGTACTACAAGATACACAATTCAACAACATAGTCTTGTTGTAGTAACTATAGCTGGTCAGACTCTTGTAGTCAAATGAGGAGCTTGGTTGGGTTCCCAAGTTGAAAATTATGTAAGGGTAGCTATCGAGGGCATGATAGCAAGGAGGGTTAGGGCATTCAAAGGAATGAAAAGGCATGCTAACACATGTTGAAAAAGTCGATGCATGTTGAACTAGAGTGTTAGGGAGTGTTGGAGCATATCAAGGGATAACTAGGTCAAAATGCATGGAAAGGAACAAATAAGTGTGTGTTCTAGAGAGTTTTAGCGAATTCAAGTGTGCTAAGGACGAAGTGTGTTAGGAGAATTTTAGAATAGTATTTACGGGAGACAAGCCTATGGTTGTTATAAGGCACTCGACATAGTAGTTTTAGACAAAGGGAGATCATTTTGTTCTAGGCACAAAATTGTTTTTCCTTTAGTTATTTTTTTATATGAGATGTGGCACACTTTGGCTACATGCTCATGTTTTAAACTATTCTAGATAATTTCATATTGTACATTGTTTTGTATAAGTTTTGGGGCACTACGGCTTACTATCGGCTTATATCTTGTGTGCCTTGTGAATCTTGTGGTTCTTGTAAACTCTTAGTTAATGTACTATTGTTCATATGGGCTGGAACATACATGTGAAATACTTCTGTGCAAGTTATGTTGCTTAGTTGTTTTATGGCCATGGCTAGATCATGTGATCCTTGTCTTGGTAAATAGTTAAGTGGGACAAGTTGAGCTTGGAAATGTGTGTCGCAAGATGAGTTATAGGTAGTTCTTAGGTGAAAAACGGCACATTATACTTGTAAGTAGGTGCAATTGGTCAAGTTCGTTGTGGTTGAAGTAGACCAATGTTTTCACATGAACTTAAGTAGCCAAGGAATTCATTAGGTTCCCAGAGTACGTGAAAAATTGTAAAGGCTGGAGATGTGCCTTGAGTGCCAAAAGCATGTTAGAATGCCTAATATGTGCTAAATAGATGCGAAGGCATGTCAAACATGATAAGATGGCTGCCAAGTGATTAAGGCATGCCAAGATGTGCAAAGGGTGTTTCAATGCATGCCGAGGGACTATTAACTTTGTACGACGGAGAAACAAGTTAAAAAATACAAAGGAAATGAACACATAATAGAGGTTAATAAGTCATCAATTTACCTTTTCTAAGAGGGGCATGATAGGCACCACCGGTACTGAGGCACGATAGGTGCCAGAAGTGCAAAGTCTTAGTGTGTTATAAGTGCCAAAGTCTTCATTGTTGCTTCTCATATACTTTTTCAAAAAGGTTTATCTCAAATAAATTTAATATTAAACTATGCCAAATCATACCAAAGAATATCAATGTGTTCCATACATGTCAGACTTTCCGAGGCGCGGCTTATGTGCCCGAGAGTCAATATGGTAGTCGATTGTTGCATATGCATTCTATGAAGTGGAATGGCATGTTGAAGAGCGCTAAAGTGTGCTTTGGGGAGATGCTAATGCATGTTGAGGAGTGTTAGAGAGTACTAGGACAAAAGAAAAATGGGGAGTCACTAGCTCAAGATTCATGGAGGATGTAATGAATATGAGGAATGTGTGCTAGGGACTAGTGTGATGAGTGCTGGTTTTCATGCCAAGAGTGAAAATGTAATGCTAAGCATTGTGCCAAGGAATGCGAGAGAGAATATCAAGGCATGTAAAGAGAGTACTAAAGAAAGTGTGCTAGGGAGTTACAAGGATTAGCTATTCAGGTATATGTGCCAAGATATGCCCAGTACATGCCGGGTGCTAAGAATGTGTAGGGTGCCAAGGTATTTCAATATGTGTCAAGAAGTTTTCAAGGAAACAGGAATAACCAAGATAAAATGTAAGGAAATAGAAAACGGAGAAGAGGTTAATAAGTCATGGCTTTGCTCTTTTTCAAAATGGGCATGCTAGTCACACTAATACTGAGGTCCTAAGTACATGCCAAACAACGTGCATTCCAAGTGCTAATGTATGTATGCATTCGGCCAAGGTGTTCAAAGGCATGCTTCTGGACTCCATGGCCTGCCAACACATGCTAGGAGGAGTTATATTTTGTACTAGTGCATGCCACCATGTGCTTGGGTGTCATTCATGAGAAGATGTTCTAGGTAAAAATATGTTCAAGAGATGTGAGGTGCTAAGTAATGTTAGTGTGTGACAAATCCAATAGTTTGAGGTGTGCCTGGATTGTTGAGGAGTGTTAGGCCTTTCTCATTAATAGAATTTCCAGGAGCTTGATTATGTGTATTAAGTAATATATTCCATACACACACTAGTGGATATTTATCTAAAAGGTAATTTGATACATAATAAACTTAATAGATATGAATCAGCTAGTGTTTGACTCATACGCAGAAAAATCTATTCGACTAGTGATTACTTGAGAAATGACACACACTAAATTACTTCTTATTGATTGATTCTAACCACTATGGATTTGGAAATATCCAGATGCTCCACAATAATGAGACTTGAATCATTATATTTTGAAAAGAAAATATGTTAATAGGCTCATAGCGTCATCAAAAACTCATTGGAATGATCAATGAAAGTGGCTTGAACATTTTTTGACCATCATCAAAAGTAATAAAGAGATCATTGTTGAGGGTCATTAAAAAGTTTCGTCACTATAGAGTGTCGGCAAAGAGAGAATTAGTGATGGGCCTTTATTGACCCTCACAAAAGTGTCATTAAAAATGTGGATTTGGTGATGAAACTTAAACTGACCATCGCTATGCTACACGCACGGTGATAATGTAAGGATGCAGTCACACATATGTGACATTAGTGACGTGTACCTTAAAGGTATATCACAAGCATGAGACCTCACCAATGTCCTTTCTATTGTGGTCGTAGTGATCTTATTTGGAACCAACCGCAATCTAGAAAGAATATTACACTTCTAAAAATTGAATGATTACATTGTTTTCCATCTTGTACGGATTTGGAATCCGCCTCAATCCATCTGGTGGATTATTCAGTAGATGTAAAAATCCACTTATGTTGATTTGAGGAGCTTCGACGTATTTCTCGATAGAATATAGACCCCATTGTTGGAGAGGAGCCTCAACTGCGATTGGTTTTAATGGAAAGGGAAAAGTATTTCTCGTCTTCAAATATTTATGTTGATGGAATGTGGTAATTCTTATGAACATCACCAAATAGGGCGAGGAGAAGCCAATAAAAACCAACCCTCGGGATTTTCTTGGTTGTGATTTTCAAGTATAAGTGTCCTCCACAATCGAAGCAGTAGAATTCTGCGATTTTCTGCCTCATCCTACAATAAACAATTTATCAAAATACCTCAAACGTCTTTCTAATACACATTCTGATCTAAAATGAAATATTTCATAGCTTTCAACTTGATAAATATATCTTTTTCTTAGTTAAACTAGGGGGAGCTTGTAAGAATTCGAGGTAACAAAAAAATAATATCTACATACGAGGAAAGGTAAGAAAATTATTATGATACCTATGGAGTCACCTTCTATTCTTGTTCATTAAGTGAAACTATAAATTTTGTATCTAAATTACATGAAAATTGGACTGATATAAATTTCGCCAATCCTTGACCTTTAACAAGCTTAGTGGGTTTTATATCAATGTCATATTCGAGAATAATTACAATCCATTTGACTCTTTTCCCATCGGATCGGTTGTGTAAGGATATATTTCTCTATTTCGAACAAATTCAATGATTTGGTAATGTAGAATATAAACTCTCAAATACTTTATTTCTTTCACTAAATAAAAATTTGTTTTCAATGATATTATATTTTGATGAGGGAGCATCCTGTAAGCTCTCTTGAAAATCAATAGGTTGTTCATATCCTTCAAATTTATTTTTACGCAATAAAACTATTGCAATGGTGTGTTCGGGGTTGATTAGCACATAATCTCGAGTCAATGCTATTTAATTCATCAAATAACAGGTTTTTCTTCTAGTTCCATTTTACTTCGGTGTATTTTCTCTGACATATTAGTTATGGCCCTTATAAGTTGACTAAATTAGGTATAAATCTCCTTAGGAAATGTATCTCTGAATGAAAGATTGCACTTCTTTTTCTTTTCTTAGAGGATCAATTGTCATAATTGCTTCAATTCTAGTGGGGTCCAGTTTGTACCATCTTTTACAATTATATGACCTAGAATTTTCCTTCTTCTAAACCAAAATATTTCTTTGGATTGAAATATATATCATATTTCCTACATCTTTTAAAAGAATTTTTGAATGATGTAAATGATCCTCATCAACATTTAAAAGCATTAATTTCATCTCTAAATATATCACAATGAATATGTCTCTTTCATACGAAAAAGATATATCCATTTCCCTTTGGAGATTATCCCCTACATTTAGTAATATAAAGGAATTTTTGGCATACATAAAAGTTCCCCTAGGTGTTGTAAAAATTTGTCTTATCTTGGTCATCCAGATGTACTACAATTTCTTTATTAACCGGAAATACCATATAACAATGAGATCCCTCTTTGGATCCAACTACACTATGAAGTATATGATATATATTTGGTAAGGGGTAGTTATATTTAGAAACTTTCCGGGTTTCTAAAATAGACACACAACCTTATTTCAATATATTTTCCCTCGATGTGGTACCAGATTTGACACCGATTTAGAAAATATGAGTGGTATTATAATGTTTGCGTTAAACATTTTTTCTAACTTCTCTTTCTCTTGTCAAAGAGTAGAATAGGATTAAATATCCTCAATTTTTCTTTTAAAGGCTTTTGATCCTCTTTCATGGGTATGGTATGTTGAATTATGGATTTTCATAAACCTTAAAATGCGATAACTCCGCATGCAAAGGCATATGTATGTAGCCAAAAATCTATGTACATTTGTTTTTCTTCGGAGGTAATGATTTGGAGAGCTTAACAATTTGGGATTTTCTCCGGTTATTATATTGCAATCCTCTACTTAGATCTAGTTACTGGAAGAATTGAAGGCTTCTTTGATCCATCATTAGAATAAAACAATTCTTGAGATGGTAAAATACCCCTTTGTAATTTGTATTATTCCTTAGCTCCAATATTATAGATTCCTTTAAGTTTGCATTAGTTTCATTTAAAATGTTTCCATCTTCATTTTCTTCTTGTCTTCTCCTATGTCAATGTTTAGATTTTCAAGTCCTATTTTAGTTGGGAAATTATCGAGTTGGTTATCATTATAAAAAAATTTCCACTATATTATATTATGAGGAATAACGAGACCTATGTTTGACATCGATTTCCAATTTTGCATGTAAAGGTATTTTGCAGAGTACTTATGAAGTAGCTAATGCATCGGTAAAAAAAAAATGATCTCTGAAGATTAATGATAGCGGTATTCTAGAAAACACTTTAAAATATATAAATATTTCTATAGGCTCTCATTCTAGGATGTTTCGTGAATATTCACTATTGATTTGTTCTATGATCATTCGGTATCTCCATGGATTGAAATTTTCTTTGCTCATTTTTTAATTTTTTTCGGTCATAATATCAAAGCTTCATACTCAACTACATTATTTACGCATTAAAATATAATTTTATAAGAGTATTTATTTCTTGTACGTTTGTGTATTAGAGATCACATACTCCAATACTAGCTCCTTCTTTACTTACTTCGCATCAAAATCCGCATTCCCATAGCTTGTCCGGTTTTTAATTGTTCTTGAGTTTCCATTTGTTCTTTTTTAACATCTTTCTCTTCTATGTTGATGTATATAACATGATATTTTGTTTCAACGAATTTCATCATTCAAAATGAAAGAATACATATATGAATGCATAGAGTAAATAAGGTAATTGTTAGGTTTTCCTGGCTTTGCTCACCATGTATTTCATTAAAGGTCACTACTACATACAATCTTCTTTGTTGGCCAAAAATAGGGATTGTTGCATAAATCATGTTTATTTGTAATGCTTCTTACACCAATTTTTCTCCCCATGATCTTGACAAAATCATGCCATACTTAGGAGGAATATCGGCCACAGCCAGTGTCCATGGTAAACTTTGGCTAGGATTTGAGTGGGAGTAGCACACAAATATTTGATTCATCTAAATTTTACTCTTTTGAATCAAAGGAGTAAATTTATATATAAGGTATTGTTATGTATAAACCCAAATTTTTTATAATTTATTTTGGAATAAAATGATGTGTGCTTTGAATCTAACATGCCATTACGTAGAATAAAATCATGGATATTTGAGCTAACATAAAATTGAGGAATAGTTCCATCTTGTGGAATGCCATCTACTTGAGTTATGAATACTAACATGGGTTGACCATTAGTTACATTAACATTGTCAATTAGTTTCTTAAGTAGTGTCTTCCAACTTGACTTAAGATTGTGAACATTCTTTCTTACTAATTAAAGCAATGGAACTAAGATTTGACCTTTAGCTCATTCCCAATGTTAAAAAATGTTTTGGGACCTTTCTACACCCTTAATAGTTTTCTTATTGTTTAGGAGTTTGTTTACGTGTTTCCTTCTTAGTGACTTCCTTTGTTTGACTAGTAGAGGTGTATCGGTGGATGATTTTTTGGGAGGGTATTTTTTTATCTTTTTGCTTCTTAGGTTATATTATTTATGTACCTTCATAATAGCATTTTGATATCCTTCTTGATGCTTTGGTGACTTTTCATGAATATCCTCTGGTAATGAATATTGGAACAATTCTTGTTCCTCTTTTGTTATAAAAACAAGGTGTTGTATCACCTTCCCCAAAGGTAGTTCTTTGATCTTCTTCTAGTTATTCCATAGTTTACGGTTCTTCTTCAATAATTTTTCTTGGAAAGGGGTATGATTTTTTTTTATCATCTTTACATATTTTTTTCTCTCTGTTTAATGCGAGTTATGGTCTTCTAAAATTTCAATTTAAAGAGGTTCCCTCGGA
The DNA here is from genome assembly GCA_034641835.2 of Pinus albicaulis. NCBI lineage: Eukaryota > Viridiplantae > Streptophyta > Pinopsida > Pinales > Pinaceae > Pinus > Pinus albicaulis. Next base: position 562,889,175 of record CM076569.1, on the reverse strand, counting down.
GGTGTTTTATCTACACATAGTCATTCTCTCGAGACATTTTTCCCATAGTTTAACTAGACTTCCTAGTTTATGTTTGATGAAGAAGAAGGTTCATCTTTGATAGTGACTCTTATTTGGGATTTCTCATACTATATATTTTAGCTAATAAATTAGCCTCTACACTAATGGTGTTTACTTTTCATCTCTTTAAGTGTGGTTTGGTTTCATTCTCTTAACGGATAGGCCATATCAGCATCAAATCCATACCGGAAAATAGATTAGGGCCAATCCGGGTGGTGGTTTTATTGCAATGTGAGTAGAGTTGTAGACATTGTTAAATCTAGTACAATAATCCCTAACAGTTTCATTTGGGGCCCTTCTTCAACCTTCATATTCTACAAGAATTTGAAGGGATTTCTTCTTAACTTCCCATCTAGTAAGAAAAAATTGATGGAACTATTGCAAATATAGAATAATTAAAGCTGGTAAGATTCTATGCCATTTATTTACTTCTCCAATTAAACTTTGTGCAAACAACCTGATTTTAAAATCATCATAATCTAATACTTCTAGATCAGACAACTCATTTATCCTATCAATGTGTTATTGAAAGGATTTTATAAGACTTATTATCGGGTGTGGTATTATCTACACATACTTTTCTTGCATATCATATAATGGGGCTTGCAATGCCAAAGTAGAATATCGATCCTACCATGACTAGAATATGAGTTGTGGATGATGCTATTATAGTAGTGATTGATGAAGGAGATGGAGGGGTTGTAGAAAGAAGGGGATGTTGTAGTATATGATGGTTATGTTAGGAATAACAATTTAACTTGGAAAAGAGGGTAGATGGAAATGGGTGGTAGATAGTGGTGGAATAAATGTAGGAAGCGGCAATGAAAAAAGGGGTAATAGAAGAATGTTGATCAACACCTTCAATTGTCATATTTAATATTCTAACCAGATAATCAATATTTTAAAACTTCTCTACAATGTTTTTATCATATTGTGAAGCATGTTTCTTTTGGAATTTTCAAAAATGTTTTGATTGAGCTTCATCCAAAAAAATTTCAAGCGTAAAACTCTGTGATTTTGAACACTTAGTTAAAATGAGAGGGAGGGGGGGGGGGGGGGGTGAATCAGTTTAACACATTATGGACTTTTAAAAATTTTCATTAAAAAAATATTTACGCCTGTTCAAACTTAATATGTGTTGGGCCTTAGTTTTGGTCTTATTTTGCTCAAAGAAACTTACTAATCCATCTATTTCCCATCCATTTTCCCTTAATTTATTCCATTTTTATGTATATTTGATATCTATTCAGGTATTTAATTTTAATTTTTCAATTTCTAAAGTTTTTATGAAAGTTTGGTTTTTGAGTACAAGATTAGCGGTTAGAAATTCCCGTAATAGCTCTATGGTTGATGTGGTTGTAGGACACTTGGGCATGAATTGAATGCATGGACAGCTTGGAAACTAGGATTAAAGCCAGTTCAAACAGAACAAGCTTTATTAGGCCCATTTGGTGCTAGTCAATGTGACTAATCATTCGAAATCCATAGAAATAGGAAATGAGTTTGAGATTTTATGGGATTGGTCATATTTCTTGGGATAAGAATAATGAATTCGACTTATATAGGTGGATGAGAGTAGATGGGTTTGTTTGAGTGAAAATAGATGTTTTGTTTCATGAGACTTCTTATTTTAAAGCCAAAACTTTGATGGCTTATGTATTATTGACTTATTATACTTTTATATTGTGGCAAACTTTGGATTGAGAGGAGTTAATTTGAAGACTTGTGTTGTTATTATTTTGCTTTTCAATGCTATGGATGTGTAAATGAAGTTAATATTCTGATATCACTTATCAAGTGTGCAAGGCAAGGGTGGAAGGGCCCCCATTCAGCTAAGTACACTTTCTTGTTAACTAGTTTATTTCCTTGTAATCGATGGTTGTAGAGCTGGTTTTTCAAAGATTTATTTCAGATTGCTTCATGGTTCATGAATAATGATTGATTTCATTAGTTTATAGTTTTATTCATCACTTTAACAAGTTGGAAAAATAGGTGTTCAAGTTGAGCATCCCTTCTACTAAGATGATGAATTAAAACTAGTTTCTTTAGTTTGCATGCAAGTAGTTTCTTATTGTGATTTTGAGTATTGAGATGAATAAATTATGATGAAATGCTTTATGTGTCTCTTAAGTTAAGAGCTTCTTTCATTAACAATTTATCTATCTTAAGTTCTTGATTTTAATCTCTGATTCATTAAGTGATAATTAAGGCAAAGGTGGACTTCTTGAGTTAAGAACCATCTCAATATTTTCCTCTACTTTGAACAAGTTGAATTAGAGTTGTAGGATGTATTGCTTTTGAATAAATTATCTTTCAAGGTTTGATTATATCAGATCTTCACATATAGTGAACTTGCCTCAAAGCATAAACAACCCGGATTGATAATAAATAATTGTGTTAGTTTAGGTACATAAATTAGCTCAACATTTTGCCGCCGCTGCTAGGGAGGCAAATATCGGGATAGTCAATAGAAAGATAAAAAAAAAACAAAAAAAAGGTAGTTACACTTTTTAGTTATGTTTCTTTATGCCTAGACATAGAGATCCTCAAGGTAGATTTATTAAAAACCCCCCACAAATAGAGATAGGATCATCAAACACCCCAATTCTGCAGTAATCAATAATTGAGGAATTGGCGAGAAAAACAAAGAAGTGGACAAAGATTAACTTTGATTGAGAGGCAAACTTTGTTAGCTTGAAACAAAGCAAAAACAATCTTCAAATTCTGGAAAACAAAGAAATTATCAAGAGGAAAACAATCTTTATTTCCATCCATAAATCCTCCTATCTTCAACCAACTTTGAAACTCCACTTAAAATTGAAACAAATCAACCAATGGCGAAGAGGACATGGATCTGTTATTCTCACTCTCGAACAACGAGCTGCATATGAAAGACAACAAATGGAATGGAGAAGAAAGAGAGGAGGATGCAAAACAAGAAAATGATAGAAAAATGGAAAATGATCGGAAAAGACAAGAAGATGGTAATGATCGAGAGACTACTTTTGGCTTTGCAATAATAGACACAAGTGCAATATTAGGAGAAGAGCTAGAAAATGAAAAATATTCACCTTGTATTGCCAAAATTTATGGAATGTCCACGGAAGATACGATGCATTTATGTTTGAATTTGATGTTCATGAGAACATATGGATACACTGAAAGTGACATTCATAAACTTCGTCTTTTCTGCAACATTAAAAGCAGCGACTTTAGAGAAATGGTTTATGGGTTTAGGAGAACAAACAATAGCTTCTTGGGATGATATGAGATCAGTCTTCCTTAAAATGTCGCTTATTGTGAAGTCTGGGAATTCAAAGGAAGATATTTTCATAATGAGACAACAAGGAAGATGAAAGTTTAGAAGAATATTTGGAAAGATTTTATATAATCTACGAAAATCTAAACAACACTCTACGAATCAAGAAACCATTCGAACAATATTTCTCAAAATTATAAGGATGAATACCTTGACAGCATCTTGAATGTGATGGGTAAAGAGACATTTCAAACCTACCATTCGAAGAAATTGTTGACTTATGTCAAAAATATTCTAGAGGAAAGAGCAAAAACGAGGAAGAAAGTAAGTTCAAAAGCGGCAAAGTCGGTACACGGGGAGGGATAACAAAAGAGCTGAAATAGGAAGCTTATTGGAGAATTTCAAAACGGAATCTCTTGAGTACATTAGGGACACAAGTAGATGTACTAAAGGCAAATAAGAAGAAAGAAAGAACAAGAACAAGCTCTAGCAATCTTTTGTCCCAAATGTAGAAGAAGCATCCATTGAGAGAATGTCCTTTGGATAGTGTTCAAAGTGTTCGGGGTTTGTGGTCTTTGTACGGAAAATCATTCCTGAGAAAATTGTCTAAGATTGGAAAAGAATTACAAATGAATTCAATGGAAGAAGTGCACGGGAATGGAAGGTTTTTATTATGTAGCACCACGAAGACCATGGCAGCCTAGGATGCCTCAACAAAATCAACAACAATTCCCTCAACAAAATTACCTTTATCCACCTCAAATCCTTGGACCCCTCCAATGCCATGGCAAGCTTGGCCTCACAGCAATATCCACAACAACACACACAAGGTTGGAGAGGATATGGTTATGGAAAGCAAACCCACCTCAACAATATCAGCAGCAGTGCCAAAAACAGCAATACCAACAGCCATTTACATATCCACAATATCCTCAATCCATACCATTTTCAACAACAACATTAACGCATATCCACAAACCATCCCGTTTCCACAGTAGAATCCTCCATCGTTGTTGACCCAACCACAACGATTACGGCTACCCACAAATCCAGCCGGACCAACTCAAGTTACAGTAATAATTGCAAATCCGAATAATAGGTGGGAAAAAATGCACGCCACCCACTTTGTAGAAGGAAGCAACATATTTTCCCACATATTCAATTCTTCCTCTTAATGAAGTCCATCTAAGGTACGGAAAAGTGCTTAAAAGGATTCTCCTCCAATTATAGAAGAACCAAGCAGACAAGGAGAATGCGAATCATCACAATCTAAGATACAAATTCGAGAGAAAGGAACAAACATTACAACACAAACACCACCTTATCCTGAAAGGTTAGTGGAACAACAAAAGAAATAACCCTTCCCGAATTTGATATTTTAGATGAGTTAAAAAATGCTTATGTAAAAATTCCTTTATTTGAAGAAACCAATTAAAAAAAAGAAATACCAATATATGCTAAAACAATAAAGGAATTGTGCATTAAAGTACGAGAAAAAAGAAAGGATCCTACTACAATCCAAGTCATTGGTAAACTATGACAAATATCAACCACAAACCATGGGCGAAAAAATATGACAGTCTGGTATCCCTATGGTTACTATATGTTAAATAATTCTCAGAGTACCAAACACATTAATAGACTTGGGAGCAGCTATAATGTAATGACAATGGAGACAATGAAAACTTTGCATTTGAACAACATTAGATCAACTACTACAATTTTAGAACTGAGATAGATCTGAAAAGTTGTTCCTGAGAATATTGGAAGATATCATAGTCTCTTTGGATTCATGGGAGTATCATTGACTTCTTATCTTGGAACCAAAACAAATTTGGGAGGACATCCTCTAATCTTAGGAAGACCACATGGTTAGCTACGTGCCTTTATAGGATGCGATGGAAGCATGATTATTTCATGATCAGAAAAGGGAAACATATTGCTCTTTATTCACACACAATCAACTTCTTTAGAATCGGTCGCAGAAGCTCAAGAAAAACAACAAACTAAATCAGTTTTAAGTATAAATCAATTCTTTGATTTAAAGAAGAAAGAAAGAGAATGAAGACTTAATGGATCTTTTCATTTTCGAATAAGTATTTGAGTAGCTTAGAGAAGTCCAATATGAAGCTGCAAAATAACCTTTTGAATCAATGCTTTCAAGAAACTTGTATTGTTCAAACTTTGCGAAATCTTTTATAGACATTTTCCTGTAAACACAATCTCCAATCCAACAATAAAAAACAATTGAGGTAAATCCTGGAAAACATTTAAACATTGGAAACCGATTCTGCAATCTGACACAAAAGACGAAGAGGTAATTGCATTATTACGAAATATTCAAAAGCTTTTGCACTGGATTATCACCGACATGCAAAAGATCCATCCTAGCACATGTGTCCACCACATCATACGGATGATCAACTCAAACACAGCAAGACAACCTCAAAAGACGAATGAATCCCATGATGAAAGAAATAGTGAAAGAAAGAGCCCGCAAAAATTATTCTGTGTTGGTTCATCTATCCACATTTTCGGATAGTCGATGGGTTTCTCCTTTGGTTATTGTACCAAAGAAAAATGGAAAGTGGAGAGGTGTGTGGATTATCGAGAACTAAACAAAGCTACATTAAAAGATCATTTTCCTCTACCATTCATTGACCAAGTGTTAGACTCTTTGGGTGGAAAGAAATTCTTCTCTTTCTTGGATGGGTTTAAGCAGGGTACAAGCAGTTAGAATAGCAATAGAAGACAAGACAATACAACATTCACTTGCCCATGGGGAACCTATGCATATAATGTTTTGCCATTTGGTTTATGTAATGCACTTGCAACTTTTCAACGAGCGCGGTACTCGTTTTTGTGCAGTCTAATTCATGAATGTGTAGAGGTTTATATGGATGACTTTACGATTTATGGAAACACATATAATGATTGCCTAAATAATCTTGAGAAAGTTCTTAAAAGATGCATTGAAACAAATTTGTCATTAAGCAATGAGAAATGCTATATGATGTTGACGGAAAAGGTGGATTACGGGACACCATATTTCTGCTTCGAAATTAAAGTGGATCCAACAAAAATTCAAGTCCTAGTAAACTTAATGCCTCCTACAACACAAAAAGAGGTAAGAATTTTCTTAGGCTATACGAGTTATTATAAACCGATTCATTGAAAACTTCGGTAAAATAGCCCAACCTCTGTTTAAACTATTAGCAAAAGATATTGAATTTCACTAGACAAATGGCTGGCAAAATGCATTTCAAAATACGAAAGAAAATTATCGGTTGCACCCATTCTCCGTGGGCAGGCGGGTCTTTGCCATTCATATATCAAGCTGATGCATACGATACGCAATAGGTGCCTCTCTTGGATAGAAAAGAGAACTTGTTCAATTATGTAATATATTTTATAAGCAAAGATCTAACACTGCCAGGGTGGAACTACACGGTCACGAGAGAAAGAAATGTTAGCCTTTATACATGCGGTAAACAAATTCGGACACTATATAACGAGGATATCAAGTTTTCATTCATATTACGGATCATTCGGCAATCAAATACTTGATGAATAAACCCATAACCAATGGAAGAATAACAAGATGTGATTTACTATTATTGCAAGAATTTAATATCACAATACAAGACCGGCCGAGCAAGGAAAATCAAGTGGGCGACTTTCATCACACATGCATTCCCAATGATCCAAATCCGGTTGCGGTCTTTCCCGATGAACACATTTCCATCACGGTAAGAACACCATGGTTCTGAGACATTGCAAACTGTTATCTTACGGAAAGTTTCCAACTCAATTCACTAAAAAGCAAAGACACAAAATTGTTGAAAAGCTCTAGGTATAGTTGGGTAAATGGTGATTTATTTTATGCGGATTTGGTTGATAATTAGAAAATGTGTGCGAGAAGATGAAATATTAGACATTCTAAGAACGTAATACGATGAACCATGTGGTGGCCATTTTGCGGATAAAAACGAACATCATATAAGGTGTTGCAAGCTGGGCTACTACGGCCATCCATCTTCAAAGACTCTAAGAAATATGTCAAGCAATGTGACGAGTTGCCGAGAGAAACGGAGACCAATCACAAGAAGAATGAGATGTCGGCGAAACCCGTTATCATAGAACCATTTGAGCAATGGGCACTTGACTTTGTTGGACCCATCAATCCACCATCAAATGGAAAAGTACATCTTAGTATGTACGATTATGTAACCAAGTGGGCGGAGGCTAAAGCGATTGAACGGAACGAAGATACGGTGGTCACCTTTCTTTTTGAAGAAATCTTTGTCGGATATGGAGTACCTAGACAAATTGTAACGGTCCGAGGAACACAATTTACATCAAAGGCGAGTCGAGATCTGAGAGAAATACAAGATCAAGCCACGGGAAATCTACACCATGTCATCCTCAAGAAAATGGGCGGAGTTGAATCAACAAATAAAGTCCTACAAAATATCATGACAAAAACGATGCAGTGGAGACAGAGAAAGATTAGTCTGAAAAAGGTACAAGATGCACTATGGGCCTATAGAATCACATGGAAGAATACAAGTTTGGTTTTAGTCCTTACGTTAGTATATGGAAAAGAGGCCTTATTGCCTATAGAGTTTCAAATACAAACATACGGACTAGCGACTGAACTAGGACTAGACACGACGGAGAAGCACAACGACGACGGATCATGGAATTGAATCGATTGGATGAGCATCGTCAACAAGCCATAGAACATACTACATTGGTGCAACAACAAAGAATGAAGTGGCATGACGGATATATCAAAACAAAGACATTTCGGAAGGAGATTAAGGCATTACTTTTTGACTCCAAATTCAAAGACTTCAAAGAAAACCAAAAGTTCACAACACAACGAAAAGCTGGGGCCATGGAAATTGACGAAATCTTTGACAATGGGCAGGTCAAGATCAAGACAATCGACCGGGACTCCACCTCCTTTATAGTGAATGGACATAGGCTCAAAGTTTATAATAGGCCTATCGATAAAGAAGCATTTATGAAACAACTGATAGAAGATACGGAAGCTGAAGTCATGGCACACCAGGGCTACGACCATCTTCCCGATCCTGTGGTTAGATAAAAAAACACATAAAAAAAAAAAAAAAAAAAAAAAATATATATATATATATATATATATATATATATATATATATATAATAAAAAATAAAAAAATAATTTGTTTGCTAGTGAAAACCGAACAATGGCACTAGAAAGCAAACATGAATTCATAAGGGAAAACCGGGGGCAACTTGGACTCTATGAATTCCTTTTCTTGTTCTATTGTTCTCACATAATTTTAATACGGTCTCTCCATCAACAAGCCAAAGCTTGAGGACAAGTCACATCTTAAACAAGAGAGGAGATTTGCATTAGATCTTTAGCTGGAAAGTGAAGTATAGAAGGAACTTGCATTGTCAACGAGAGGGACCTGAAATAAGAAATCATTACGGAGGGACACGAAAGACATAGCAATGTCAAAACAACATGTGCATATTATGAAAACGTGCATAGGGACACGAAACAAAGAATCATTACAAAGGGACACGACTTTTCAATTCAAGAACCGAGCATGAAGAACAAGGAGCAGCAATAAAGTTTACTTTTTGATCCATCTACAACATCCTGATCAATTGATTTCATTCCGCTTGTACGGACATCATCGAGGGGTATATGTATAGTCATTTTGTGCTTGAAATTCAATTTTTCTTAGAAATTTTTAGTTTTGTTAAGTTGAAATTAGTACACAAAGGGATATTCATTATCATTTCATATCCTATATTCCCTATCGCACTCTATAACCCTTATACATCACATTCCATTTCATTTCCATACATATTCCCTATTTTCATTAACCCCTAAGTATTTTTCTTTAAGAGCCTAAAAGACCAAAGTTTGGGACAACTTTTCAACTTTGCACAAACAACTCAAGCATTAGTAATGGTGATAATTTTAAAAATGACCTAAAATGGTCATTTTAAAATTATAAAGATATACTATAAAATCATGCGCTATATGGAAATTAAAGTGGTATGCATGCGCCATAGTTATAACCCAAAGTGCAAAATATATGATATATGATAAGCGAGAGGCATATGGTGAGAAAGGGCGCATATATGAGAAATGGTGGGCGTGATGTAAAATTATATGGCACGACTATTCATAATGGTTATGATACGACGGAGTATTGACAAATGATAATTGCATACACAATGCCGGAATATCATTGCACGCATGAGCACACGACGGTGGTAATAATGCGTGCACTTATCATTCAAATAACTTTGACGGTGGCAATGATACGTGCATATCATTCAACATGGCTTTTGACGGTGGCAATAATATGTGCATACCATTCAAATAAAAACGATGATTTGGCATCCTCATGACACGATTAGATGCATTGGTCAAGAGAGCGAGCCTTCAACCAATATTGCAAACACCAATGAACAAGCGCCACGGTACACCACTGAACTCGGTCAATTCGTGACCGTTTAGACCTCCAGTCCTCATTTCCAAAAGAGCTCGAGAGAGAAGGCGTTTGAGGCACAAATAGTGAAAATCATCCCGGAGAAGCAAGAGAAGTCGGATTTAAGAAGAAATCGTTACGAGGTTTAACGTTGGAAGATAGCATATTTTCGGATCCCGGTCGAGGTAACGAGAGAAGTTTATTTACGCTCGGCGGCTTGTAGGATATGTGTGTGATTGCTTGTCGTGCTTGCTAAATCCTTTGCCTTGCCACCGATGTTATTGGCCAGAAGTAATAGGGATTTGGAGCGCTCGGTTACACTCCACGCGCTCGTTGACGGTCGGGTAACGCTACAAATCCGTGTTATCTCCGATTGACGACACTTACGGATATGTTTGATAGATTTTGATGCGTTCATCACGGTATAGAAAACATTAGTTAAACAAGTAGCATTTAAAGTCTAGAATTATTGCATGCATACATTAACGGGTTTCGGATTGTATGTGGAATGTGGTGCATTAAAAACGGTTAATTAATTAAAACGGGGAGGCGAGTTCACGTTCTAGCGCCGAGAGTTGTTTAAATGCGCGCTGTTGATTGATTAACCATTGTTTCAATTACACATCCTTTCTTTGTGGCTTTGTCAGCGTGGATGCATGATATATTTGTGGCCTCTGTTATGAACCCTTGCGCACTTCGCATTTTTTGTTTTTGTTTAACTAAAACGAGGGGATCGAATACTTGGGATTGTCAAGTGAATTGTTGGTTGCCAAAGGGAGTCGGGTTGTTGAGCCATTTAAAAAAATCTTGTGTTTATATTTGTGAAAATATATATACAATTTTCAATCTTTCATGCGTGAGAGCCTTTTTGCATTTTTGTGGTTTTGATGATGAGGGCGAGAGCACTCTTGATTTTTTGTTTTATATACATAGTAAATCATGTTTTTTGGCGATGAATAAACATGGTTATTGCTGTACGTATTTAATTTAAAAAACGGGAGCCGATGCTCAATATGAGAAAAAATATACGAGTGTTGTTTTGCATTAAACGGGGATTCAAACGAGTGCTTTTGCAAGGGAATATAACGGAGAGGTTCAAAAAGGGCGAGAGTTGAGTTGAGTCGGAGGAGGAAGAGGTAAGCTTCTTTGCTTCCATAATTTCATTTTTAAAAAAATGATGATGTAATTTTATTGTTAAAAAATGAAGTTAGTAACAACGGGGAGCCTACATTGATTGGTTTTATAGAAACAATAGCAAACGGAAGTAGGCAAAATTTCGGATAGAAAGTGGGGAAAAGAGACTATAGAAAAAATTTATCGAGCGGGGATGATAGGCTTCTTACGAGAAATTTAATGGCCATTACGGGAGATAACCGAAGACTTTATAAATAATTTCGGTCGAGGCAGGACTCGAGTAGGAGAAATCATTGTCCAAGATCCAACTTCGGGAATGCGGTCAAAGCCTTAGATTTGCAATGATAGGGGAGAAGTATTACAAAGGCCTACACTTCAAGGAGAAACGTGGACTTTCTTCCTTGAGAAAAACCGGAAAGGGGACATTTGATAGGACAAAAGGGATACCCGAGGAGTGGTTTAATGAACCATGGGGAGAATTGGTCTTGGTCATCCGGGAAGTTTTTGACTTGTGATAGAGGATATATTGTTGCCCACTTGTATCATGTCGGACAAACATGTACTTCGTTCAGTTACTGGTGGGTGTTTAACCGTTTCGCATTTATCGTGGGAAACGCTTTCGCGTTTTGCGTGCACCCGCTTCATAATATCTTTGTAGAAGTCGACATGATACAAGTGGGCAACAATATATCCTCTATCTGAAGTCAAAACACCCGGATGACCAAGACCAATTCTCCCCATGGTTCATTAAACCACTCCACAGGTATCCCTTTTGTCTATCCAAATGTCCCCTTCCGGTTTTCTCCAAGGAAAGTCCACGCTTTCTCCCCTTGAAGTGTAGGCCTTTGTAATACTTCTCCCCTATCATTGGCAAATCTAAGGCTTTGGTTCGGTATTCTTGGGTTGCCGGACAATGATTTCTCCTACTCGATGCCTGGTCTTGGTAAATTATTTATAAAGTCTTTGGTTATCTCCTCGGAATGGCCATTAAATTTGCAGCAAGAAGCCTATCATCCTTTGCTGATAAATTTTTCTATAGTCTCACTGACTTTCTATAAAATTTTGGCTCTACTGCGATTGTCATTGTTTCTATAAACCAATCAATGTAGGCCTCTGCTGTTACTAACTTCATTTTAACAATAAAAATTTATGACTATCATTTTTTTTTTAAAATGAAATTATGAAGCAAAGAAGCTTACCTTCCTCCTACGACTCAACTCAACTACTGCCCTTTTGAACCTCTTGTTATATTCCCTTGCAAAAACCTTTGTTTGAATCCTTTTGTTTAATTTTGAGCAACTTTTTGTATATTTTTTACGGTAATATCTTTGGTCTACATTTTTTTAAATTAAATACACATGCAGCAATAACCATGTTTATTCATCGCCAAAAAAACATGATTTACTATGTATATAAAACAAAAAAGCGAAGAGTGCTCTCGGCCTCATCATCAAAACCACAAAAATGCAAAAAGGCTCTCGGCCTCGGCCGCGAAAAGATTGAAAATTGTATATATATTTTCGGTCGAATATAAACACGGCATTTTTAAATGGCTCATAGCAGAACTCCTTTGGCAACCAACAATTCACACTTGACAATCGGCATTCGATCCCTTGTTTTAGTTAAAACAAAAACAAAAATACGGTGGCGACAGAGGTTCATAACCGAGACACTGAATATATCTAAACATCGAGAGTTGACGAGCGCGCGGCAAGGATGTGTAATTGAAACAATGGTTAATCAATCAACAGCGCGCATTTAAACAACTCTCGGCGCTAGAACGTGAACTCTGCCTCCCCTTTGTTTTACGGACTAACTCTACTGTTTTAATGCACCACATTCCACATACAATCGGCTTAGTTAATGTGTTGTGCGTACGATAATTCTAGACTTTAAATGCTACTTGTTTAACTAATGTTTTCTATACCGGGATGAACGCATCAAAATCTATCAACATATCCGTAAGTCTTGTCAGCGGAGATAACACGGATTTGTAGCGTTACTGTTGTCAACGAGCGCGTGGAGTGTAGCAGAGCGCTCAAATCCCTATTACTTCGGTCGATAATACGGTGGCAAGGCAAAGGATTTAGCGATTAATGACAAAGCAATCACACACATATCCCACAGTCGCGACGTAAATAAACTTCTCTGTTGCACATTGGATCCGAAAATATGCTATCTGCGAACGTTAAACCCGGAGCGATTTCCTTCTTAAATGCGCCTTCTTGCTTCCGGGATGATTTTCACTATTTTGCGACTTAGCCTTCTGCGAGCTCTTTGGAAATGAGGACTGAGGTCTAGCGGTCACGAATTGGCCCAGGGATTCATGAGTGTCTTGTGCGCCTTTGTTCATTGGTGTTTGTCGTGGTTGGTATAGCCGTCCTCTTTGACCGATCACCGTGTGTCATGGATGCCAAATCATCGTTTTATTTTGAATGGTATGCACATATTATTGCCAAGTAAATTGTGCTATGTTGAATGATATGCACGTATCATTGCCATAGTAAATGTGCTATTTTGAATGATATGCACGTATTATTACCACCGTGCGTGTGCTCATGCGTGCAATGATATTCGGCATTGTGTATGCAATTATCATTTGTCAATACCCGGAAATGGGATGTAACCATTATACATAGTCGTGCCATATAATTTTTACACGACACCCACCATTTCTCATATGCGCCCTTTCCTACCATATGCCTTCGCTTATCATATATCATATATTTTGCACTTTGGGTTATAAACATAGGCGCATGCATACCACTTTAATTTCCATATAGCGCATGATTTTTTTATAGCATATCTTTATAATTTTAAAATGACCATTTAGGTCATTTTAAAATTATCACCATTACTAATGCTTGAGTTGTTTGTGCGGGTTGAAAAGTTGTCCCCGGTTGGTCTTTTAGGCTCTTAAAAGAAAAATACTTAGGGGTTAATGAAAATAGGGAATATGTGTAAATGAAATGGAATGTGATGTATAAGGGTTATAGAGTATGTATAGGGAATATAGGATATGAAATGATAATGAATATCATAAATTATATTCAACTTAACAAAAACTAAAAATTTCTAAGAAAAAAATTGAATTTCAAGCACAAAATGACTATACATATACTCCCTGGATGATGTCTGTCTAGCGGAATGAAATCAATTGATCGGATGTTGTAGATGGATCAAAAGTAAACTTTATTGCTGCTCCTTGTTCTTCATGCTGCGGTTCTTGAATTGAAAAGTCGGGTCCCTTTGTAATGATTCTTTGTTTTGGTCCTATGCCTTGCTTTCATAATATGCATGTTGTTTTGACATTATTGGTCTTTCGAGTCCCTGTTGTAATGATTTCTTATTTCGGGTCCTGTTGACAATGCAAGTTCCTTCTATATGACTTTCCAGCTAAAGATCTAATGCAAAATCTCCCCCTTGTTTAAGATGTGACTTGTCCTCAAGTCGGTTGTTGATGGAAGTACTTGTATTAAAATTATGTGAGAACAATAGAACAAGAAAAAGGAATTCATAGAGTCCAAGTTGCCCTGGTTTTCCCCTATGAATTCATGTTTGCGGGTACGATTGCACAGTTTCACTAGCAAACAAATTGTTTTATTTTTGTATATATATATATATATATATATATATATATATATATATTTTTTTTTTTTTTTTTTTTTTTTTATGTGTTTTTTTTATTCAACTACGGAATTTGGAAGATGGGCGAGCACAGTGTGCCATGACTTCCGGTTCTGTATCTTCTATCAGTTGTTTCATAAATGCTTCTTCCCTAACGATAGGCCTATTATAAACTTGAGCCTATGTCCATTCACTATAAAGGAGGTGGAGTCCTGGTCGATTGTCTTGATCTTGGCATTGCTCCATTGTCGAAGATTTCGTCAATTTCATATGGCTAGCCGATTGTGTTGTGAACTTTGCTTTGAAGTCTTTGAATTTGGAGTCAAAAAGTAATGCCCAATCTCCTTAGAAATGTCTTTGTTTTGATATATACGTATTGCCACTTCATTCTTTGTTGTTGCACCAATGTAGTATGTTCTATGGCTTGTTGTGATGCTCATGCATGATTCAATTCCATGATCCCGGCTATTGTTGTGTACAGCCGGAGTCTAGTCCTAGTTCAGGTTTGCTAGTGTTTTGTATGTTTGTATTTGAAACTCTATAGGCAATAAGGCCTCTTTTCCATATACTAAGCTGATGTGGACTAAAACCGGTTGTATTCTTCCATGTGGATTCTATAGGCCCATAGTGCATCTTGTAATTTTTCGGACCAATCTTTTGTTGTTTGTCTTCATTTTTGTGTTGATATTTTGTAGGACTTTATTTGTTGATTCAACTTTGCCCATTTTCTTGAGGGATGATATGGTGTAGATTTCTTGTGTTTGATCTTGTATTTCTCTGTTAGATCTCGTACCGGCCTTGATGTCGGTGTGTTCCTTGATACGTACAATTTGTCTGGGTACTCCATATCGACAAAGATTTCTTCAAAAAGAAAGGTGACCTTTGTGTCTTGTTGCTTTCTGTTCCTTTGGCAGCATACGCACTTGGTTACATAATCTGTACATACTAAGATGTACTTCTTTCCATTTGATGGTGGATTGATGGGTCCAACAAAGTCAAGTGCCCATTGCTCAAATGGTTCTATGACGGTTAATGACAGCTCATCTTGTGATTGGTCTCCGTTGTTCTGCGGCAAGTTTGTCACATTGCTTGACATATTTCTTAGAGTCTTTGAAGATGTGGCGGTAGTAGCCCGGTGCAACACCTTATATGATGTTCGTTTATACGCAACCACCACATGGTTCATCGTGACATGCTCTTAAGATATATGCAATATTTCATCTTCTGCACACATTTTCTAATTATCAAATCGAACCCGATTATAAAATAAATCTTTTACCCAACTATACCTGGAAAGCTTTCTCTAACAATTTTTGTGTCTTTGCTTTGGTAAGATTGAGTTGGAAACTTTCCGGAAGATAAATAGTTTGCAATGTACGCAAACCATGGTGTTCTTCTTTGTGATGGCAAACGGTGTTCATCGGGGAAAGTTATACGCAAGCCGGTTGGATCATTGGGTGGATATGTACGGGAGATAGGAAAATCGGCCACTTGATTTTCCTTGCACGGCCGGTCTTGTATTGTGAAGTATTAAATTCTTGCAATAATAGTAACCATCTTGTTATTCTTCCATTGGTTATGGTTTTATTCATCAGTATTTGATTCTTCGAATGATACGTATGAATGAAAACTTGATATCCTGTTATATAGTGTACGAATTTGTTTCTTGCATGTATAAAGGCTAACATTTCTTTCTGTGGCTTGTGTAGTTCAATTTGCGAGGTGTTAGATTCTTGCTTATAAAATATATTGCATAATTGAACAAGTTCTCTTTCTATCCAAGAGAGGCACCTATTGCGATTATCGGATGCATCGGTTGATATATGAAATGGCAAAAAGACAGTTTGGCCCACGGAGAATGGAATTTACTGTGATAATTTTCTTTCGAGATTTTTGAAATGCATTTTGGCAGTCATTTGTCTAGTGAAATTCAATATCTTTTGCTAATAGTTTAAACGGAGGTTGGGCTATTTTGAAGTTTTCAATAGATAAATACATAATAACTTTTGCATAGCCTAAGAAAATTCTTACCTCTTTTTGTGTTGTAGGAGGCATTAAGTTTACTAGGACTTGAATTTTGTTGGATCCACACTTCAATTCACGAGCGAGAAATATGGTGTCCCCGAACTATTCCTTGTCAACATCATATAGCATTTCTCATTGGCAGCAAATTTGTTTGATGCATCTTTTAAGAACTTTCTCAAGATTGTTGAAACTAATCATTATATGTGTTTCCATAAAGCGTAAAGTCATCCATATAAACCTCTACACATTCATGAATTAGATCGTAAAATTGAAAGTACGCTCGTTGAAAAGTTGCAAGTGCATTACATAAACCAAATGGCAAAACATTATATGCATAGGTTCCCCATGGGCAAGTGAATGTTGTATTGTCTTGGTCTTACATTGCTATTCTAATCACAGTTTGTACCGCTAAACCCATCCAAGAAAGAAAGAATTTCTTTCATTAAAGTCTAACACTTGGTCAATGAATGGTAGAGGAAAATGATCTTTTAATGTAGCTTTGTTTGGTTCTCGATAATCCACATACCCTCCACTTTCCATTTTTCTTTGGTACGATAACCGGTGGAGAAACCCATTGACTATACGAAATAGGATAGATGAATCCAACATTTAACGATTTTTTGCGATTCTTCTTTCACTATTTCTTTCATCATGGGATTCATTCGTCTTTGAGGTTGTCAGTTTGAGTTGATCATCTGTATAGATGTGGACACATGTGCTAGGATGGATTCCTTGCATGTCAATTATAATCGAGGGCAAAAGCTTTTGAATGTTTACTGTAATAATGCAATTACTCTTGCTCTTGTCTTTGATTGCAGAAACTGGTTTCCAATGTTTAAATGTTTTCCGGGGTTACCTCAATTGTTTTTATTGTTGGATTGGAGATTGTGTTTACGGGAAAAATGTCTATAAAAAGTTTCATGAAAGTTTGAACAATACAAGTTTCTTGAAAGCATTGATTAAAGGTTATTTGCAGCTTCATGGACTTCTCTAAGCTACTACCGAAATACTTGGTTCGAAATGAAAAAATATCCATTAAGTCTTCATTCTCTTCTTCTTCTCTTAAATCAAAAGAATTGATTTATACTTAAAACTGATTTAGTTTGTTGTTTTCTTGAGCTGATAGGATTCTAAGAAGTTGATTGTGCGAGGTGAATAAAAAGAGCAATATGTTTCCTTTCATCTCCATGTGAAATAATCATGCTTCACAATCTGCATCCTATAAAGGCATCGGCGGTAGCTAACCATGGTCTTCCCTAAGATTAGAGGATGTCCTCCCAAATTTGTTTTTTGGTTCCAAGATAAGGAAGTCAACGAAATTACTCCCATGAATCCAAGAGACTATGATATCTTCCAATATTCCTTCGGGGAACAACTTTAGATCTATCTGTAGTTCTAAAATTGTAGAAGTTGATCTAATGTTGTTCAAATGCTAAATTTTCATTGTCTCCATTGTCATTACATTTATAATTTGCTCCCAAGTCTATTAATGTGTTTGGTGCGAGAAATTATTTATTGATATAGTAACCATAGGGATACAGGATCAATATATTTTTCTACCATAGGTTTTTGTATGAACATGAGACTTGCTAGTTTACCAATGACTTGGATTGTAGTAGGATCCTTCTTTTTTAAATGATTTCTTAATGCAATTCCTTTATTGTTTTTAGCATATATTGGTATTTCTTTAATTGCCTTCAACAAGGTACACATAAGCATTTTTTAACTCATCTAAAATATCCAAATTCGGGAAGGGTTATTTCTTTTTGTTGTTCCTTAACCTTTCGGGATAAGGTGGTGTTTGTGTTGTAATGTTTGTTCCTTCCGAATTTGTATCTTAGATTGTGATGATTCGGGTGATTCTCCTTGTTCGGTTGGTTCTTCTATAATTGGAGGAGAATCCTTTTAAAAACACTCGGACAACCCAGATGGACTTCATTAAGAGGAAGAATTGAATATGTGGGAAAACATGTTGCTTCCTCTGATGTATGCGACTTTTTCCACCTTATTATTCGGATTTGCAATTGGTTAGGTGGTAATTGAGTTGATGCAGGTTGATTTGTGGGTAAGTATGCTTGTTATTGGTTGGGTCAACAACGATGGAGATTCTGCTTGTGGAAACGAAGTGGTTTGTGGATATGCAGAATGTTGTTGTTGAAATGGTATGGATTGAGGATATTGTGGATATGTAAATGGCTGTTGGTATTGTTGTTGAGCTCTTGTTGTTGATATTGTTGAGGTGGCTCGTTTCCATAACCATATCCTCTCAACCTTGTGCGGAGTTGTTGTGGATATTGTTGTGGAGGCCCGAGCTTGCCGGCATTGGAGAGGTCCGAGGATTTTGAGGTGGATAAAGGTAATTTTGTTGAGGGGTATTTGTTGATTTTGTTGAGGCATCCTAGGTTGCCATGGTCTTCGTGGTGCTACATGAAAACCTTCCATTCACGGCACTTCTTTCGTGAATTCATTTGTAATTCTTTCAATCTTAGACAATTTTAAATTTGTGGAATGATTTTACGTACAAAGACCACAAACACAGACACTTTGAACACTATCAAAGGACATTCTCTCAATGGATGTTCTTTCTACATTTGGGACAAAGATTGCTAGAGCTTGTTCTTGTTCTTCTTTCTTCTTATTTGCCTTTAGCACATCTACTTGTGTCCTAATGTACTCAAGAGATACGATTTGAAATTCTCGATAAGCTTCCTATTTCAGCTCTTGTTATCCCTCCTAACGGTGACTTTCTTTGCTTTTGAACTTACTTCTCTTCTTTGTTTTGCTCTTCCTCTAGAATATTTTTGACGTAAGTCAACAATTTCTTCGAATGAGTTTGAAATGTCTCCTTTACCCATCACATTCAAGATGTCAAGGTATTCATCATATACCCTTGAGAAATATTGTTCGAATGGTTTCTTGATTCGAGAGTGTTGTTTAGATTTACGCCAGATTATATAAAAATCTTCCAAATATTCTTCTAAACTTTCATCTTCTTGTTGTCTCATTATAGAAAATATCTTCCTTTGAATCTCTAGATCTACAATAAGCTTGATATTTTTAAGGAAAGGCCAGTCTCATATCATCCCAAGAAGCTATTGTTTGTTCTCCTAAACCCATAAACCATTTCATTGCTGCTTTTAATGTTGCGAGGAAAAAACTGATTTATGATGTCATCAGTGTATCCATATGTTCTACATAGAATATCAAATTCAAACATAAATGCATCGGGATCTTCCATTGGACATTCCATAAATTTTGGCAATACGAGAGGTGGAATATTTTTCATTTTCTTCTTCTCCTAATATTGCACTTGTGTCTATTATTGCAAAGCCAAAAGTAGTCTCTTGATCATTACCATCTTCTTGTCTTTAAGATCATTTTCCATTTTTATTATCATTTTTTCTTGTTTTGCATCCTCCTCTCTCTTTCTTCTCCATTCCATTTGTTGTCTTTCATATGCAGCTCGTTGTTCGAGTGAGAATAACAGATCCATGTCCCTCTTCGCCATTGGTTGATTTGTTTCAATTTTAAGTGAGGTTTCGGGTTGGTTGAAGATAGGAGGATTTATGGATGGAAATAAAGATTATTTTCCTTTGATAATTTCTTTTGTTTTCCAGAATTTGAAGATTGTTTTGCTTTGCTTCCCAAGCTAACAAAGTTTGCCTCTCAATCAAAGTTAATCTTTGTCCACTTCTTTGTTTTTACGCAATTCCTCAATTGTTGGATTACCGATGGCAGGGTGTTTGATGATCGTATCTCTGTTGTGGGGGTTTTTAATAAATCTACCTTGAGGATCTCTATGTCTAGGCATAAAAAAACATAACAAAAAAGTGTAACTACTTTTTTTGTTTTTTTTTTATCTTTCTATTATTTATCTTGAGTATTTGCCTCTAGCGACGGCGGCAAAATGTTGAGCTAGTTTATGTACTAAACTAACAATTATTTGTTATCAATCGGGTTGTTTATGCTTTGAGGCAAGTTCACTATATGTGAAGATCTGATATAATCAAACCTTCCAAGAAGATAATTTATTCAAAAGCAATACATCCTACAACTCTAATTCAACTTGTTCAAAGTAGAGAAAAATATTGAGATGGTTCTTAACTCAGAAGTCCACCCTTTGCCTCCTTCCCTCCTTGGCCAGTCAGAGATTAAAATCAAGAACTTAAGATAGATAAATTGTTAATGAAGCAACAGGAACACATAAAGTATTTCATCATAATTTATTCATCTCAATACTCAAAATCACAATAAGAAACTACTTGCATGCCAAACCAAAAACTAGTTTTAATTCATCATCTTAGTAGAAGGATGCTCAACTTGAACACTGTTTTCCAACTTGTTAAAGTGATGAATAAACTATAAACTAATGAAATCAATCATTATTCATGAACCATGAAGCAATCTGAAATAAATCTTTGAAAAACCGGTTCTACAGCCATCGGATTACAAGGAAATAAAACTAGTTAACAGAAAGTGTACTTAGCTTGGAATGGGGGCCCTTCCCACCCTTGCCTTGCACACTTGATAAGTGATATCAGAATATTAACTTCATTTACACATCCATAGCATTGAAAAGCAAAATAATAACAACACAAGTCCAATTAACTCCTCGATCCAAAGTTGTCCTGATATAAAAGTATAATAAGTCAATAATACATAAGCCATCAAAGTTTTGGCTTTAAATAAGAAGTCTCATGAAACAAAATGATCTATTTTCACTCCGACAAAACATCTGCTCTCATCCACCTATATAAGTCGAATTCGTATTACTTATGCAAAATATGACCCGATCCATAAAATCTCAAAGCCTTCCCTATTTCTATGGGATTTCTGAATGACTAGTCATGATTGACTAGCACCAAATGGGCCTAATAAAGCTTGTTCTGTTTGAACTGGCTTAATCCTAGTTGCCAAGCTGTCCATCCATGCATTCAATTCATGCCCAAGTGTCCTACAACCACATCAACCATAGAGCTATTACGGGAATTTCTAAATCTGCCAATTTTGCACTAAAAACCAAACTTTCATAAAAACACAGAAATTGAAAAATTAAAATTAAATACTGAATAGATATCAAATATACATAAAAAATGGAATAAATTAAGGGAAAATGGATAGAAATAGATGGATTAGTAAAGTTTCTTTGAAGCGAAAATAAGACGAAACTAGGCCCCAACACATATTAAGTTTTGGTAGAATAAATATTTTTAATGAAAATTTTTAAAAGTCCATAATGTGTTAATGATTCACCCCCCCCCCTCCCTCTCATTTTAACTAAGGATTCCAAAATCACGAGTTTTACGCTTGAAATTTTTTGGATGAAGCTCGATCAAACATTTTTTGAAAATTCAAAAGAAACATGCTTCACAATATGATAAAAACATTGTGAGAAGTTTTAAAATATTGATTATACGGTTAGAATATTAAATATGACAATTGAAGGTGTTGATCAACATTCTTCTATTATTACCCCTTTTTCATTGCCAGTTCCTACATTTATTCCACCATCGTCTACCACTCCATTTCCATCTACCCCTCTTTCAAGTTAAATTGTTATTCCTAACATAACCATCATATATACTACAACATCCCCTTCTTCTTCTACAACCCCTCCATCTCCTTCCTTGATACTACTATAGCATCATCCACAACTCATATTCTAGTCATGGTAGAATGATATTCTACTTTGGCATTGCAAGCCCCATTATATGATATACGAAAAGTATGTGTGAATAATACCTATTCGATGGTACAAGTCTTATAAAATCTCAATAACACATTGATAGGATAAATGAGTTGTACGTCCCCAGAAGTATTAGATTATGATGATTTGAAAATCGAGTTGTTTGCACAAAAGTTTAATTGGAAGTAAATAAATGGCATAGAATCTGACTTTAATTATTCTATTTGCAATGGTTAAGTAATTTTTTCTTACTAGATGGGAAGTTAAGAAGAAATCCTTCAAATTCTTGTAGAATATGAAAGTTGAAAGACTAAATGAAAGCTGTTAGGTTGTTATGCTAGATTTAACAGTAACACAACTCTATCCACATTGCAATAAAACACCACCGGATTGGCCCTAATCTGTTTTCCCGGAGTTTGATGCTGATATGGCCTGTGCTCCAGGTTAGAGAATGAAACCAAACCACACTTAAAGGGAATGAAAAGTAACACCATTAGTGTAGAGGCTAATTTATTAGCTAAAATATATAAGATGAGAAGCTGAAATAAGAGTCACTATCAAAGATGAACCTTCTTCTTCATCGAACATAAAACTAGGAAGTCTAGTTAAAACTATGGGAAAAATGTACGAGAGAATGACTATGGTAGATAAAACACCTCCAGGGAACCTCTTTTAAATTGAAATTTTAGAAGACCATAACCTCGGATGTGGAGAGAAAAAATATGTAAAGATGATAAAAAAATGTACCCCTTTCCAAGAAAAATTATTGAAGAAGAACCGAAACTATGGAATAACTGAGAAGAAGATCAAAGAATCACCTTTTTGGGGAAGGTGATACGGACTATTTTTATAACAAAGAGGAACAAGACTTGTTCCAATATTCATTACCGGAAGGATATTCATGCAAAGTCACCAAAGCATCAAGAAGGATATCAAAATGCTATTATGAAGGTACATAAATAATACATAACCTAAGAAGCAAAGATAAAAAATACCCTCCCAAAAAATCATCAACTGATACACCTTCTATAGTCAAAGTAGAAAGTCACTAAGAGAAGGAAACACGCCGAGAAACAAACTCCTAAACAATATGAGGCAACTATTAAGGGTGTAGAAAGGTCCCAAAACATTTTTTAACATTGGGAATGAGCTTTCAAAAGGTCAAATCTTAGTTCCATTGCTTTAATTAGTAAGAAAGAATGTCTACGGAAGTCAAGTTGGAAAGACACTACGAGTTTAAGAAACTAATTGACAATCAATGTAACTAATGGTCAACCCATGTTAGTATTCATAACTCAAGTAGATGGCATTCCACAAGATGGAACTATTCCTCAATTTTATGTTAGTCGAAATACATGATTTTATTCTACGTAATGGCATGTTAGATTCGGGTGCACACATCATTTTATTCCAAAATAAATTATAAAAATTTGGGTTTATACATAACAATACCTTATATATAAATTTACTCCTTTGATTCAAAAGAGTAAAATTCTTCGGATGAATCAAATATTTGTGTGCTACTCCCACTCAAATCCTAGCCAAAAAGTTTAGTCATGGACATCATTGTGGGCGATATTCCTCCTAAGTATGGCATGATTTTGTCAAGATCATGGGAGAAAAATTACGGGGGTACATTACAAATAAACATGATTTATGCAACAATCCTATTTTTGGCCAACAAAGAAGATTGTATAGGGGAGACCTTAATGAAATACATGGTGACGTAGGAAAAACCTAATAATTACACTTATTTACTGTGCATTCATATATGTATTCTTTCATTTTGAATGATGAAATTTGTTGGAAACAAATATCATGTTATATACATCAACATAGAAGAGAAAGATGTTAAAAGAACAAATGGAAACTCAAGAACAATTAAAACCGGATGGGTTATGGAACATGGATTTGATGCGAGTAAGTAAAGAAGGAGCTAGTATTGGAGTATGGATCTCTAATACACAATCGAGGTACAAAGAAATAAATACTCTTATAAAAGAATTATATTTTAATACGAGAAATAATGTAGTTGATATGAAGCTTTGATATTATGGTAAGAAAAAATTAAAAAAAGTAGAACAAAGAAAATTTCAATCCATGGAGATGCGAATGGATCATGAATGATAATAGTGAATATTCGGCTAAACATCCTAGAATGAGAGCCTATAGAAAATATTTTTTTATATGTTTTAAAGTGTTTTCTAGAATACCGATTTATCATTAATTCCCTGAGATCATTTTTTACGTGCATTAGCTACTTCTGCCAGTACTTGCAAAATACCTTTTAGAGCATGCGGGAAAATTGAAATCGATGTCGAACACTTAGGTCTGTTATTCCTCATAATATAATATAGTGGAAATTTTTTTATAATGATAACCAACTTGATAATTTCCTGCAACTAAAATAGGACTTTGAAAATCTAAACATTGACATAGGAGAAGACGATGAAGAAAATGAAGATGGAAACATTTTAAATGAAACTAATGCAAACTTAAAGGAATCTATAATATTGGAGCTAGAGAATAAATACAATTACAAGGGGCATTTTACCATGCGAAGAATTGTTTTATTCTAATGATGAATCAAAAAGCCTTCAATTCTTCAACTAGATGCGGTAAGAAAGTTAACGATATAATAAGCTGGAGAAAATCCTAAAATTGTTAAGCTCTCCAAATCATTACCTCCTGAAGAAAAACAAATGTACATAGATTTTTTTAAGCGGCATACATATGCCTTTGCATGCGGATATCGGTATTTTTAAGGTTTACAGAAAAATCCATATTCAACATACCATACCCATGAAAGAGGATCAAAAGCCTTTAAAAAGAAAAATTGAGGATATTTAATCCTGTTCTACTTACGCTGACGAAAGAGGTTGAAAAAATGTTTAAACGCAAACATTATAATACCACTCATATTTTCTAAATCGGTGTCAAATCTAGTACTGCGGGGAAAATATATTGAAATAAGGTTGTGTGTCTATTTTAGAAACACGAGTAAAGTCTCTCTTAAATATAACTACCCCTTGCAAATATATATCATATACTTCATAGTGTAGTTGGATCCGGTAGGATCTCATTGCTATATGGTATTTACGGTTACGTAAAATTGTAGTACATCTTGATGACCAAGATAAAGGCCTGACTTTTACAACCCTAGGGAACTTTTATGTATGCCAAAATTCCTTTTATATTACTAAATGTAGGGGGATAAATTCCAAGGGGAAATGGATATATCTTTTTCGGATGAAAGAGACATATTCATTGTGATATATTTAGATGAAATTAATGCTTTCTTAAATGTTGATGAGGATCATTACATCATTCAAAATTTCTTTTAAAAGATGTAGGAAATATGATATATATTTCAATCCAAAGAAATATTTTTTTGGTTTTAGAAGGAAAATTTCTAGGTCATATAATTTCAAAAGATGGTATTAAAATTGACCCCACTAGAATTGAAGCAATTATGACAATTGATCCTCTAAGAAAAAGAAAAAGAAGTGCAATCTTTCATTCGTAGGATACATTTCCTAAGGAGATTTATACCTAATTTAAATTTGAACTTATAAGGGCCATAACTAATATCTTTGAGAAAATACCTTTGAAGAAGTGATGGAATCTAGAAGAAAAAGCTGTTATTTGATGAATTAAAAAAGCATTGACTCGAGATTATGTGTTAATCAACACGAACACACCATTGCAATAGTTTTATTGCGAGAGAAAAATAATGAAGGATATGAACAACCTATTGATTTCTTGATGGGAAACACGGGGATGCCTCATCAAAATATAATATCATTGAAAAACGGTCCTTTTATTGAGTAGAAAATAAAGTATTTGAGAGTTTATATTCTACATTACCAAATCATTGAATTTGTTCGAAATATTGTGGTAAAATATATCCTTACACAAGCGATCCGGATGGGGAAAAAGAGTCAAATGGATTGTAATTATTCTCGAATATGACATTGATATAAAACCCACTAAGCTTGTTAAAAGGTCAAGGATTGGCGAAACTTATGATTTGAGTCCAGATACCATGCACTAGATACAAAATTTATAGTTTCACTTAATGAACAAGAATGAAGGTGACTCCATAGGTATCATGTAATAATTTTCTACCTTTCCTTGGCATGTAGATATTATTTTTTGTTACGGAATTTACAAGCTCCCCTAGTTTAACTAAGAAAAAGATATGTTGTAGGTTAAACTGCAAATATTTCATTTTAGATCGGAATGTGTATTAGAAAGACGTTGGAGGTATTTGATAAATTGTTTATTGTAGGATGAAATGAGAAAAATCCATGCGGGGAATTCCATCAAGTTGATTGTGGAGGACACTTATACTTGAAAATCACAACCAAGAAAATCCACGAGGGTTGGCTGTGCTTTGCCCTATTTGCGGATGTTCATAAAGAAATTTACCACATTCCATCGATTGCTAAATATTTGAAGACGAGAAATATTTTCCTTTCCATTAAAACCAATTTTAGTTGAGGCTCCTCTCCAACAATGGGGTCTATATTCTATTGGAGAAATACGTGAGCTCACTCAAATCAACATAAGTGGATTTTTACATCTGCGAATAATCCTTTAGATGGATGAGGGCGATTCCAACAGGACAAGATGAAAACAGTAATCATTCAATTTTTATAAGGTAATATTCTTTCTAGATTTGGTTGTCAAAATGAATCCACTACACTACAATAAAGGACATTGGTGAGGTTCATGCTTGTGATATACCTTTAAGGTACATCACTAATGTCACATATGGTGACGATCCTTAAAAAATTATCACTTTGTAAGTGTATATAGCGATAGTCGTTTTAAGTTTCATCACCAAATCCATTTTTAATGACACTTTTGGTGGTCATTAAGGTATCACTAATTCTCTCTTTGCTGACACTTATAGTGACGAACTTTTAATGACCCTCCTTAATGATCTCTTTTTATTACTTTTGATGATGGTCAAAAAATGTTCGTCACCATTGATCATTCCATTGAGTTTTTGATGACGCTATGAGCTATTAACATATTTTTTTCAAAATATAATGGACTAAAGTTCATTATTGTGGAGTATTTTTTTGGATATTTCCAAATCCATAGTGGTTAGAATCAATCAATTTTTTAAGAAGTATTTGGTGTGTCATTTCCCTCAAGTAATCACTAGTCGAATAGATTTTCTTATGAGTCAACACATGATTCATATCTATTAAGTTTATTATGTATCAAATTACCTTTAGATATAAATATCCACTAGTGTGTGTATGGAATATATTACTTAATACATATTCAAGCTGCGAAAATTCTATTAATGAAAGGCCTAACACTCCATAACAATCCGGGCACACCTTAAACTATTGATTTGTCACACACTAACATTACTTACTCACATCTCTTGGAACATATTTTTACCTAGAACATCTTCTCATGAAATTGACACCCAAGCACATGGTGGCATGCACTAGTACAAAATATAACTCTCCTAGCATGTGTTGGCATGCATGTAGTCCATAGCATGCCTTTGAACACCTTCGGTGAATGCATTGACATACATTAGCACTTGGAACGGAGATGTTGTTTGGCATGTACTAGGACCTAGTATTAATGTGACTAGCATGCCCATTTTGAAAAAGATAAAGTCATGACTTATTAACCCTCTTAAATTTTCATTTCCTTACATTTTATCTTGGTTATTCCTTTTGTTTCCTTGAAACTTCTTGACACATGTTAAAATACCTTGGCACCCTACACATTCTTAGCACGGCATGTATTGGCATATCTTGCTTTTGTCTAATTACTTTGTAACTCCCTAACACTTTAGTACTTCTTTACATGCCTTATTCCTATGAAATTTCCTTACCAATGCTTAGCATACATTTTCCTCCCTCCTTGGCATGAAAACTAGCACTCATTAACACTAGTCCCTAGCACACATTCCTCATATTCATTAACTTCCATGAATCTTGAGCTAGTGATCCCACATAATTTTTTTTCCTAGTACTCCTTAACACTCCTCAACATGCATTAGCACTTTCCTGTACACTTTAGCACTCTTCAACATGCCATTCCACTTCATAGAATGTAACAATCCACCTGACACATATTGACTCTTGGCACATGTTGGCGCTCGGAAAGTCTTAACATGTATGGAACACATTGATATTCTTTGGTACCAGTTTGGCATAGTTTAATATTAAATTTATTTGAGATAAACCTTTTGAAAGTATATGAGAAGCAACAAATGAAGACTTGGCACTTATAACACACTAAGACTTTGCACTTGGCACCTATTGGTGCCCTGTCTTAATTGTGCCTATCATGCCCCTCTTAGAAAAGGTAAATTGATGACTTATTAACCCTATTATGTGTTCATTTCCTTGTATTTTAACTTGTTTCTAATTTCCCTTAATAGTCCCTGGCATGCATTGAAACACCCTTGCACATCTTGGCATGCGCTTATCATAGCATCTTATCATGTTTGACATGCCTTAGCACTATTTAGCACATATTAGCATTCCCTAACATGCTTTGGCACTCATGTCCTCACATCTAGCCTTTACAATTTTTCACGACTTGGGAACCTAATGAATTCATGGCTACTTAAGTTCATGTGAAAACATTGATCTACTTCAACCACAACAACTTGACCAATTGCCTACTACAGTATGTTAAATGTAGTTTTCACCTAAGAACTACCTATAACTCATCTTATGACACACATTTCCAAGCTCAACTTGTCACTTAACTATTGCAAGACAAGGATCACATGATCTAGCCATGGCCATAAAACAACTAAGCAACATAGCTTGCACCGGGGAAGTATTTCACATGTATGTTCGAGTTCCTTATGAACAATGGTACATTAACTAAGAGTTTTACGAGAACCACAAGATTTCACAAGGCACACACAGATATAGGCCGATGTAGGCCGTGAGTGCACCAAAACTTATACAAAACAATGTACAATATGAAATTATCTAGAATAGTTTAAAACATGAGCATGTAGCCAAGAAGTGTGCCACATCTCATATATATAACTAAAGGAAAAACAATTTTGTGCCTAGAACAAAATGATCTCCCTTTGTCTAAAACTACTATGTCGAGTGCCTTATAGCAACCATAGGCTTGTCTCCCGTAAATACTATTCTAAAATTCTCCTAACACACTTCAGTCCTTAGCACACTTGAATTTCGCTAAAACTCTCACAGAACACACACTTATTTGTTCCTTTCCATGCATTTTGACCTAGTTATCCCTTGATATGCTCCAACACTCCCTAACACTCTAGTTCAACATGCATCGACTTTTTCTAACATGTGTTAGCATGCCTTTTCATTCCTTTGAATGCCCTAACCCTCCCTTGCTATCATGCCCCGATAGCTACCTCTGAGCATAATTTTCAACTTGGGAACCCAAGCAAGCCCTCATTTCGACTACGAGATCTCGACCGGCTATAGTTACTACAAATAGACTATGTTGTTGAGTGCGTGTATCTTGGGAAGTGCCTCCACGAGCATAGTGAGATGGCTTTGTGTGAGTTTGGTCACATGAGGATTTGGTGGGAATAAGAAGCCAAGCAAAGGGATTTTGGACCCAAGATGGGGTTTGAAATATAAAAGGGAAAATAAAAAGGGAAATTAATATTTCCTAAGGTCTTAGTGGATAAACCTCCGCAAGGGTTCCTAAGATGTCTAGGAAAATCTATTTAAGGAGTCCTTAGGATGAAGGAAATAACATCGAAGTGAGAAGGAGCTCATTTGATAAAGAGGGTAGAAGAGAAGAGAGAGATGTAACCCTAAGAGAGGCCATGATCATTATCATGTCTAGAACTCATTAAGAAGCCTCGGTATGATTTGGCATGGTTTAATATTAAAAGTTATTTGACATAAGTTATTGAAAAGTAGAATATAAGTAACAGAGGATGATTTGGCACTTTATAATGCACTAAAAAATGCCACTTGACACTCATTTTCCACCTAGTGTTTGTGTGCATAGCACACCCCTCTTGGAAAATTTAAATCGTGACTTATTAACCCTATGATGTGTCTCATTTCCCTTCTATCTTAACTTGTTTCTCCTTTTTGTTGCCTTGATAGTCCCACGGCATGTATTGTCACACCATTGCAGAGATCTTGGCATGCTTTATAACTTGACACATATTAGCATATTTGACATGCCTTATGTTAGTCATCGCAATTTTTTCCTTTGAAGATGACTAAATGCTTATCCTCAGATTTCCTAGAAACAAAATTCATGAATATTGTGAGTTTTAGAAATCTCACTCTGCCTATCATTATCCTTAGGATAAATTTTTCACCTATTTCTATTATGAAATCATGTCATAGTTCTCAACCTACCACTCGCAAAAGACCCATCATGGGCTCATACCACTCATTTTTTCTATGTTTTGTCACATATGACCTTACCACTATGTTTTGACTTGCCTAACCCTTCTCTACTTCCACCTTGGATTTCCAAGTAGCCTAACCTTTTCGTTCACCAAGTGCCTCAAGCATTGATGGTTTTCTGCCGACTTTCTAGGCTTCTTAGATAAATCACAATCGAATTTTGGGTACGCTAATGCATAAATTCTATCAAAACTCTCTTTTACACCTAAAAAACCCCAAGTCAAGTTTTCGATCAAAGACAAACCCAAGAAAGCACTAGGTCATCTAGGGTTTCACATGTTATAGGATTGTATTGGTGTTATAAATATTTGTCTGTGCCAAGAGTCCGCAATCAAAGAGGAAGAGGGTTAGCACATGATTTTCAAAAATGGATCAGCATAATCCTTCAAGGAAGGCACTACTTGGTCAAAAGCACACAACTTCTGCAAAGACAAGCTTTCCCATCTTAAAACGTTTCATGCAGTAAATGATTGAGATGGCTATCAACAGAAAAAAGAAGTAAAGTCGAGAGGCCAAATCATCACTTAAGGAAAAATACAGCGATAGGAGAGCGGCGGTGCCTCCAGGTTCAAAGAGACCTGTTTTTGTGACTGGACTACAGCATTGTAGTCGCAAGAAAAAGGCCACGCAAAATACTGCGAGGACAAAAGCCGATGTCAACACCACGAGCACATATTGAGAAGATTTTTCAGAATTATTATAAATGAATAAGGGAAAAAGGTGAGGTGACAGGCGAACAAAAATGAATGAACTTGAAAGGGATATAAAGAACTTAGAAGACACACACTAATTCTTTGCTCCTCAGTGTGCTCTAAAACCTAAAGTGTGAAGGTAGGAAAGAAGAATTAGAAGACTGGGTACGCGGTCTCGATGATGACGATGGGCAGGAAGGCTTCCAAAAAGATACTGTGGCAGATTACCTCCATGGTATACAAAGAGTAAAAGGGTTTCTACCTACATCATAGGGAGAAAATAAAGAGTATCGGTGTCGAGGAGGTCAAGCCTCCATTTTTAGTTATAAAGTCCTTCAAAGGATCCAAAGGAATAAAGATATGGCTTTGATTTATAATGTAAAAACTTAACGAGGCATAAAATTCTCTGCGCTTGAGCAACTAAATTTTTCCAAAGCCAAACCTATGACAAAAGGGACCAAAGCACTATGTCACAGAGGCACAAAGATACGAGGGTCCAGTGGAAGACATAACAATCATAATTTTTAGTCTTTGTCCAAAGTGAGTGTATCACCGTTAAAAAATAGTAAGGAGATAAGAAGAGCGATGTTTTTAGGTCACTAACGCTAAGACATTTCAAAAGCTTGAATAAAAGCAGTTTTTAGTTTTCTTAAAGTGCAAACAAGGAGGAGAGTTTAATAGTGCCAACACTCCCAAAGTTAAAGTTGACACTCTTCCTCCTCTTCAACACAACCATCACCATGGCAAGAAAAATCACTTTGAGAAGTTGCAAATCACCTCCGCAGGTCACAAAATATCAAGATTGAAACTCATAAAGTGAAAAAAACAAACTTCAGCAAAAGTGGGTTTTCTAAATTTGATTTATCTGAGTAGCTATAAAGTGCCCCTAAGTTATCATTTCTGTGGCTCACTTTGTCATTTTGTAAAGAGATAAAAAATCCTTCGAGGGAAAAAATAGAGTTTTGACTATTTACTGAGCAAAATCTTCGCAAGCGTGCATGCGAAATAGAGTGGTGGTTGCCGCTTACGAGGCCCGTGCACCGCACCGCTGACCGAGAAATTTTCCACATAAAAGTAACTACGCACTACACTAATCCGAGGTGACACTCACACTCGAGAAGGTGGAACTACTCGCGTGCAAATATACAGCAAACTGCGCGAGCATCTTGCGCCGCGGCGCTACGCGAAAGAAGGTAGCAGCGACTTCGCTGCCACTGTCGGCACGCGCGCGCATCGAGATGGTAGAAAGCCTATTTACCTCTGCAGCGTTGCGCCCGTGAGTTGCCTGTAGACAAAGGCATGACTTGGTGGCATTATGCCCGATGCGGATAGCCGCAACGATTCGGGAAGGATGTCGCGCCAATGTCGAGACCATCCAAACAAAGAAAAAAATTTCCCAAAGGTTAAAGATCATCCTCCACTCTTTCCTCCTAAGGGCACGCAAAGGAGATAAAAATGGTAGGTGCCCTCAGCTCTTCCTCTCAAATATTTTTTTAGTCATTTTGGTGGCTATGGAATGATTAAACCCTGAAGTTGTGCAAACTCTTTAGGTATTAAATGTGCATAGCGTTTAAATCCTCTATTTTTGGCCTCCTCTTTTAGAAAATTAAAGTGTCATTTGAGGGAGAGTGACTTAGGGTAGTTGCACTTCATATTAAAATTGAACCCCATTAAGCCTCACAAAACAATCATTCATACAATTTCCTCTCATATCATTAATCCATGCAGGTATTTCCTCACCATTATTCTCATTTTTCTCCTTGAAACCCTAGTTTGTCCAGAAACAACTCCCATCACCATGTCAGAGTAGAAGAAAGTGGCAATAGTGAAAGAGATTAAGGACTTATGAGGCCAAACCATATGAGTGAAAAGTGAACATATTTGAACCCCGAGCACGAGTGGCATGGAGCACACTCATCTCCCGGGATCTGCAGCAGGCTTGTCCGAGAATGCAAGGTGCTTCCCAATTTTGTGAGAGATTCAAACAAGAGAAAAGTTTGCCAGGCTGTAGCTATGTGCTTCTCATTCTCAGCTACGCACAACAAACAATCAAGCCTTGGAAAGGCCATATTTTGATATCTCATTAGATGCCATCTCGAGTACTACAGAATCCCTACTATTGGTGAAAAGTGGTTGAAGTAGCAGTGCTTGGAAAAGAAGCTGCTTTGAGCCATTATCCAATGCATTTGGTATAGAGTAGGTTGCAAGACGAATTTTCCCTTTCTCACACCTCAAAGCAGAGATTTTCCTCCTTAGAGTGAGTGGTTATCACGAAGTGCTTTCACTTGTGTAGAGATACTCCAGTGCTCTGCTCCCGCTTATGTCGGTCCTCATGTATTTTCACAAGGGTTAAGATGCTCATCCTTTCCCTACTGCCTCCATAGGAGCATTGAGAAAGATGTCTTCCGTTGTCCCTGAGGAGGAATCACTCCCAACAAACGAAAATTTTATTTCACCATTCATCGATCAAGATGATGGTATTACATTAGTTGGAATAGAAGGGAATACCTTGGGGATGTGTTCACAGCCCACGAAGTCTTTCACAAGCCCACAACCTCCTCATCAACCAGACTTTCCATCATCATACGCACAAGTTCCCTCACCTTCCAGGAAACTCTCCCTTTCTTCCCTTCTCTCGAAGGCATCAAATGGAAGAGGATGAAAGGGGAAATAAATGAACAAATAGGTGATGAGTTAAATCGGCAAAGAGTAAGTAAAGACAACGAAATGAAGGAGGATGATATCAATGAAACAAAATGAACAAGAGGATAGAGGAGATAGTCTAAGCAAATGATGGTGATTCGAGGCTAGCATGAAGAAGAAGAGAATGATGAGCGAGATAGAGAGATGAAAAGGAATAATTTGAAGATGAGATAGAGGAAGAATTTGAAGATGAGATAGAGGCGAGACTTTGAAGAAGAGACGAGAGGGAAGACAATAAAGAAAAGGGGCAAAGGTGAGCAAAGACGAGGATGAAAATGGTGAGAATGAAAGTGAGAAAAATAGTGACAATATGGAAGAGTATGACCATGGGAAGAGAATGAAAAAAGAGAAGATGATAAGGAATACAGTGAAGGACAAGACAACGAAAGAGGTAAATAGTCATGATAGTCACTGCCGGTGAAGGTCACATGGCGGTCGTGAGCTAACAATCATCCCCTCGGTGACCAATGAAAACAGTGCTAATGCAGTAGATGAAAGCTGACCCTCGTGATGAACAAAATGAAATTAAAGGAAAGTGGCAGAGGGTGATTGTCAAATTAAAGATCACACCCATGATAAGAACACCACAAAGACCACCATCACACCTCTTTCCATCACATATCAAAGGAGTGGCCTCAGCTAGTGTTTTGCTACCTCCAAAAGAGCAAAGGGACCCGGGCATATACATTAGCTCAAGATATTGACCAAGGGAAAACAAAAGATGGAAGAAGGTAAGAAGGCCAAGAGAGAGCGAAAACTAAACGGACACCCCAATTCATTGACCTTGTGTTAGGATAATGAAGATGAGGAAATGGCCACTTTAGAATACTTACTCCAAAGAAAATATGTACAAATTAGAGGACGGGAGAGGAATTTTTTCATGGCACAAAATATCATTCCAAGTATTATAAGAATGAACAAAAGTATTTTAAGAAAGGCAAAAAGAGGCCTTTAATCTCGCGTAGAAAATATTTCCACAGCCGCAGGCAAATGAAAAACAAACTTGCTCAGTGCTAGACCTGAAAGAGGCCTGCAATGAAATCCAAGCATTAAAAGAGAGAAAAAGGTCATAAAAACCTTGGAGTTTCAACACAAAGCTTCTCAATGAGGTCTCCCAAAACCCATGAGGCACACATCCACCAGTGAAGGAATTGATAAATTTTGGTTTTTTGTTAGAATTGGAGTCACTATAAGAGTAGCCGCCACCTGGCGCTCATGCTTTTCCTTAGGCATCATCGGAGAAAAATCTACAATTTTTGATTCTCATCACTATTAAGCACTATGCTCACAAAATTTTTAGAGAAATTGGATTATTTTTGACCCCTCAAAAGGTCAAAAAACACCTCATTTTTCACCATTCTACCTCCATTTCGAGCTCCGGCACTGCGCCAAGAAGCAGTGTTGGTATTTTGTGAAATTTTGGATAGGTTACATGAGATAGATTCAGAAACCAAGAGTATTTTTCGAAATTAGACTCGCCGAGCTTCTCGAACGAGACATCACTTCTGAGAAAAATACGTACATCGAGGTGGTCCAAAACACGCTTTCAACGGGACCTATTTCTCGCCTATAGTGCGCTTAAACATGGATCGTTTTGTGGCCTTTTTGGCCAAAACTCAAAAAAACACACTCATTTATTGAAAAAACATATTTTAGTGTTTTTTGATGAAAATCACTCTAAAATTAGGTGCAAGAAGTTATTTTGTCATTTATTTCATGAGATATTTTGTGCTCTTGCATGGTCTCTTAGGCATAATTAACATTTATGGGCGATTTTAACTTTTTCCAACCCTATCTAGTGGTCCCTCCTTTTCTCGAGTTAAATAGAGCATGAGGGATTCTCGTAACTATTGGAATTTTGATGTGTTTTGGAGAGAAATACATGTTTTTTTGAGGTTGAAGAGAAATTTGGTGTTGTGGAGCTCGTGAATGATTTGCACTTTGTCGATGATTCTGTGTTGCTTTTCTTGGAGGATCACGCAGCTTTGTGAATGGTGATGTGTCTCTAGCTTGAAGTTTCCTTTTTTCTTGTTTATCATTGTTTCGATCCTTATGGTGTTGTAGTAGATCAGAAAGTATAGGATAAGAAATGTTGGATGAAAGTCACCTTAGTCCTTCCTATTTACTATTGTCTTTATGTTTTTCCTCTACCGGGTTAGTTTAAGGGAATTCTTTAGCTTCGCTCCTTAGCACTCCACCTAAAGCTTGTTTGTTTCATCGATGTTTTTAAGAAAGTAGTTTTCAAACATGTTTTATGTTTACCCATGCCTACTTGATGCTATCTAAACTCTGTTTGTGGAGATCTCTCTTTGATGTGTTACTTGCTAGTTTTAGCCAAAGAGGCCAAATGGTTTTGATCATGCCCTTTGTCCATACTTGAGTAGTTTTCCTCGTAGGCTC
The DNA here is from genome assembly GCA_034641835.2 of Pinus albicaulis. NCBI lineage: Eukaryota > Viridiplantae > Streptophyta > Pinopsida > Pinales > Pinaceae > Pinus > Pinus albicaulis. The sequence goes on along the minus strand of CM076569.1, from coordinate 562,852,673 downwards.
CTTTGTAGCTTCATAAAAATATGCTTAGGAGTTCCACTCTTCTTTTGATTAAAGTTATTTTGTCATCTTATATGTTTTCAAACCTTGAAGGTGAAATAACCAAACTTAGAGAGTTTTCTTTCTTTCTTTGTTTCACTAAATCAGGTCATCTTGAATGTCTATTTGTTTAAGTATTGTCATTGAGTTAATGGTTTTGCCCTATCTCATGATTATTATCTTTTGCTTATCAAGATGTTGAGACCTTTCTTGTTTATGGGTATTTGGAAAAGGATACTTCAATGCCCTTTGCCCTACCTTTCTCACCAACTTAATGTCCATTTCACTTCACCCATAACCTCAGCAAGATCGTATCGAACGACACTAGATTTTCCCCTGCAGATGCACTCTGACTCATTTTTGAGATTATCTCACGACTTTCATAGACTCCATAGCCAAATGATTTGAGTGCCTCTCACTCCACCTACTCTACTCGTCATCTTGTCCAACCGGAACAAAAAACAAACCCGTACACTTAACGACTAGCCTAAAATCAACCATCTAAAGAAAAACAAAGTTCACTTTTATCCTTTGCATATAATAGAGAGAGCCCTCTCTAAGTCCGGAAGGCTAGGTCCTGGGACTCCAAAGACTACTATGATGTTACCTTGTGCATTTAGTCTACCAATCTTCCGGAATCACAGGACACTAACACCTTCGACTATCTAGCTCATGTTATAATTCCCTAGCATTGCATGTACTCATGCCCTCACAAATAGCCTTACATTCTTTCATGACTTAGGAACCCAATCAAGTCCTTAGCTACTCCAGTTCATGTGACATTGGTCTACTTGAGCCGGTAACAAATTGATCAATTGCAAAGCTACTAGAAGTATATTGTGGCTTGTTCACCTAAGAACTTCCTATACCTCATATTAGGCCATTCATGTCGAAGCTAAAATTTTCCCACTTAAGAGATTACCAATACAAGGACCACATCTAGCCATGGCCATAAAAAAACTAAGAAACATAGCTAGCATAGGCAATATTTCACATGTATTTCAGTTCATATAAATAGTAGAATTAACTAAGAGTTTGCAAGAATCAAAAATACACAAGATACACTTAAGATATTGGTTGGCACAAGCTAAGATCCACAAAACTTATACACAACAATGTACAATATGGAATTGTCTAAAATAGTATAAAACATGAGCATTCGACCAAAGTGTACCACATGTCATATAAAAATAATAGATAAAGGAAAAATAGTGTTGTGCCCAACACAATGTCTCACTTTGTTTAAAAGTGCTTTGTCGAGGCCCTTATCGCAATTGTAGGCTAGCCTCTTACAAATCCTATTATGAAATTTTTATAACACACTTCATCCTTGGAACACTTGAATTCATTGACACTCCCTAGAACACACTCTTATTTGTTCATTTTCATGCGCATTTTTGACCTAGTTCTCGCTTGTGACACCTCAACACTCCTTAACACTCCTCAACATGCATTGAAATTGTTCAACATGTGTTAGCACACCTTTTCATTCCTTGGCATGCCCTAACCCTTCCTAGTAATCATGCCCCCACAACTACCCTTAATTTTCAACTTGGGAACCCAACCACGTAATCTCTTGACTATATTAGCTTGACCAAGTTATAATTACTACAACTAGGCTATGTTGTTAAATTGTGTAGCTTGGGAGGTACTCCACAAGCCCTAGTGAGATGGGTTTGTGTGAGCTTGACCACAAAAGGTTTTGTGGGAAAAGAAACCAAGAAAAGGAGGGGCTTTCGACCCGAAATTAGGTTTAAAATCTAAAAGAAAATTAAACGAGAAAAATAATATTTCCTAAGTTCTAAGTAGATAAAGTTTGTAATTTCTAGAGCATTCTTAAGAGGCCTAGCTAGGAAAATATATTTGAGGCCTTAGTATGAAGGCATGAAAATCAAGTGATAAGGACCTCATTTTATAAAGGATTCTAGGAGAGATGTATTCCTAGAGTAGGTTGAGTTATAGGGTTGAGTAAGCATTTCTAAAGAGAGGCCATGATCATCCACCAGGAGTAATATCATCATGTGAGGCAAGAATATCACATACCTAATGGGTTCGAGATAGGAAGTAGGATGGAATATTGTTGGTTCGCTTAGGGTAGATAATGCTCAAGAGAGGTGAATCATGAGATTTTGGGCATGTCATTTCAATGGTGTTTATGTGTGAAGTCCGCATAAAATTATGAAATAGTAGAGAGGCTTGAGACCCTACCTTGTGGTGGTTACTAGGTTCCAAGGTCTATGATAAATACCAACACAAATGGAGGAGGTCTACACTAGAATTTAGGGTCAAAATAGAAGTAGTCACGGGTGTAATATTGAATGAGATAATTGTATTTTGAGGGTCATAGAGATCTAAAGTTTAGGTCATGATTCAATCAAAAGATGACCATATATCTATGGACCCATATGAGCTAGGCCAAGTCTCTTATGGAGCAAAGAGTTGTCTTTTGCTATGGGTGGATATCGTTTGTTCTAAAGAAATTAGAATAGAAGTATAATTCCCTATTTAGGGAGGTTTCCTATCATGTTAAATACATAAGGTATGCCATTAAGACTATGAAAAATATGCATCGAAGAAGAGGGGTTGTGACCCTTAGAGATACGTTTATCTCTACAATATATCCCACAAATTTGGAGGATGGTTTGTAGAAGTATGTGCGAAGATACAAAATCCAAAGGAAGGTGGAGCATGAGTAGAATATGGAGCATAATAAATGTGCCATGAGGAATGGATTGACATGAAGAGGAGTTGATTTTGTTGGAATACCCATAGAGTTTTGGACGAGAGATTTGGAGAAAGCGGCCTATAAAAAATTAGTCAATGGATTGTTAATGGATGACTTGTGAACCTAGTTCAGCCATCTAAAAATTTTTTTAGAAGGATGATAAGATGAGTACTTCAGATTTGTTCATAGATTTGACAACAAAGAAATTGGTACACAAGAATAGTGATTTGGAGAGGACTGGAATCACTATTAGGTGGCATATTTGAAGAGCCCTAGATGAGGGCGAGTGTTGTGGGCACTAGATCAGTAATTTGTTTTTTACTATGGTTGGGAAAATTGATGGAAATCCAAGTACAATTGGAGGGTTTTTTAGGTGACTGTCAAAGAAGAGCTCTAAGTTGTGTACTTGTGAAGGAAAACAAGAATCATGTAAGGGTAGGTGTATCAGGCCTAAGGATGTGAATAATTTGAAGGACTAAAGTAGAAGTCAAGTGGGCTAGCCAACTAGACCTATTTCACTATATTGTATATGATTGCATCATTGAGAAGAAGGGAAACCTCCATATCCTATACTTTTGCATCTTGGAGCAACACTACGGGAAAAAGTGGGTAGAACAAAGAGTTGTTGAAAATGGAGTTGTGAACAATTGACCGAAAACCTTAAGTGTTGCATCCCTTAAAAGAAAAAAAGAGGCAAAATAGAGGGAAAAGTTTTTTTGAGTTGAGTTTAGTAACATAAAGGATTTGAGTTCATTGATAGAGGCAAATTAAGGAGCTACATAATGGGAGGAAATAGGACTGCTAGATGTGTTCAAGACATGTTGATTGAAATGGATATGTGTGTCCACCATCAAAAATTGGGTCAAGTGTTGTCTTGTTCAAGGTATATTGGTTGTCAAGGGACTAACACCAAGCCCTAGTTTTATTCCTTGTATCGTGTGATTGTAAAGGGCCATCGTCCCTGGTACGAGAGCTCTATCCTATTATTATTCTATTAGAATTTTTAATTTAACGAAGAAAGGCTTGAAAAAATTAAATTTTTTCATGTTCACTAATTGATTCTCTGATGTGTGTAGATTTCATTATGCAAAGTTGATGTGTTGTGGCACTTGAGTGTGTTTGCATCAAATATTCTAAGACCAAATCCAAATTATCATTTGTCATGGAAATTAAACATATGCCTTTTTCACCTAAGAACTACATTTAACTCATCCTAGGCTACTCACGTCCAATCTCAATTGATCCCACTTAACAAGTTACCAAGACAAGGCTCATCACATCCAAATGTGGTCGTAAAACAACTAAGCAACAGAGTTTACATCTTGACATGACATAACACCAGGCATGTCTCAAATGCCTTGGAATTATGTGGAATTTTCTAGCATCCCTTGCATTCCTTGACATGATTTTACACTCCCTAACACACCATAGCACTTACTGACACACCTTGGTAGTTTAACATACCTTCGCATTGCCTAGCATATAACCTTGTCACTCCCTCCTTAACACACATACAAATCATTGAGACTCCCTATCACACACTCTTATTCATTCATTTACATGCACTTTGATCTAGTGCTTCCTTATTTTTACCTGACACTCCCTAGCATGCATTGGCACACCCTAACACCGACACATCTTGGCATGCCACCTTAGCACTATATCATTCATTGGCACTACCTAAAATACCTTTTCACTCTCTCCTTAGCACACCTAAAATCATTGAAACTCCCGGTCACAAACTCTTATTTATTCATTTCCATGGATTTTTACCTAGTGTTCCCTTATGTTTCCATAGCATTCCTCGACACTCCTTGGCATGTGTTGGTACACCCTAATACCTAGGACATCTTGGCATATTGCCTCGGCCTCTAACATGCCTTAACACTACCTAGAATATGTTGTCACTCCCTCCTTAGCACACCTATAAGTCATCGTACTTCCAATCACAAATCTATTTCAATGCATTTTGACCTAGTGCTTCGTTGTGTCTCCCGGACACTCCTAGTTAACACTTCCTTACATGTGTTGGCACGTCTTGGATGCATCCTACCCTAGAAATATATCATTCCTTATCACTACCAAGCATGTCTTGTCACTTCTCCTTATCACACATGGAACTCATTGAAACTCCTTGTCACACACTCTTATTCATTCATTTCCATGCATTATGAAATAGTGCTCCCTTGTGTTTCTATAGCACTCCCTAACACTCCTTCGTACAAATTGGAAAACCTCGAGACTTGGCACATCTTGGCATGCTTTCATAGCACTTTACCATGCCTTAGAATTTCCCAACATACCTTTTGACTCCCTCCTTAGCACACCTAGAGCTTGCTAACACTCCCTCCTTAACACATGGCATGTCTTGGCATGCATGGCTTGTCTTGGCATGCCCGCTTATCCACGATACTATCTAGCACATACTAGGAAGCCTTGACACTCCTTGAAATGCCATAGAATTCCCTATTATTCCTTGTCACTCCCCCATTCCGACACCTGACACTCATTGAAACCCCCAACACACCCTCTTATTAATTCATTTCCATTTTTTTTCACTCGATGATTTATCTTTGATGGGGTGCATGACTAGAAAGAGTTCCTTTAAGAGAATAAAAAAAATGAAAGCGCACCATTACTAACATAAGTAATTGAGAAATTCTACTTGAATGACATTAGGAAAATAGAAAATAGGTTTTAAGAATGAAATTTTTATGGTCTTTTGTTATGGTGTGAGAAAGGTAAGAAGTGAGTGGTCAATAAGGTGTGTGAATTATTAGAATATCTTCTCACTCACTCCTTGGCATGGCAACTATCACTCATTGCCACTCCCAGACACACCCTCATATTCATTCACTTCCATGTATTTTGACCTAGTGTTCCCTTGTGTTTTCCTGTACTCATTAGCACTCCTCACCATGCACTTTGGAAATCTCTACTTAGCACTTTTCAACAAGCCCCGCCACTTCATAACGTGCATAACACTCCTTGACACACATTGTCACTTGGTGCATGTTAGCGCTTGAAAATTCTTAGCATGTTTGACATGAATTCATGAGATGACTTCATGTGATTTGAGCATGGCTTAATATTAAAGTTATTTGAGATCGAGTTTTTGGAAAGTAGATGAGAAGCAATAGAAGAATATTTGGCACATATAATTCACTAACACTTGGCACTTGGAACCTATTCTCACCTAGTGTTGGTTTCCCTAGCATGTACCCCACGAAAAAGGTAAATTGATGACTTATTAAACCTCTTGTTTGTTCATCTCTTTGTAGTTCAATTTTTTTCTCCATTTGTTTCCATGTTGTCCTTAACACGCATCGTCACACCATTGCAAATATTGGCATGCCTTAACACTTGGAAAATCTTAGCATGTTTGACATGCCTTCACAATATCTTTGTCACATATTAGCATTACCAATCATGACTTGTCATTCATACCCTCACAACTAGCCTTACTTGGGAACCTTACATTCCCTAGAACACCTTGGCACTCCCTAGTTGGCACACCCTTATAGATAGCCTTACTTTTTTTGCAACTTGGGAACCAAACAAATTCATTAGAAAATCAATGTTGTGCCCAACCCAAAGTCTCCCTTTATCTTAAATTAATCTTTCCACACTTTATCACAACCATATACTATTCTCTTGCAATTATTAATCTGAACTTCTCCTAAAACTCTTCGTCCTTGGGACACCTAGAATTCACTAACACTCTGGCACACACTCTTATTCATTCATTACCGATAATTTTGACCTAATTCTCCATTGTGTTCCCCTGCAACTCTCGAAAATCCCGAACATGCATTGTAATATTTCCAATTAGCCCAAGCTAATGGGAATATTCAATTTTGTTTCATTTTCTATCTCATGAATAAAATTGTAAAGGAGGATCAATAAAAACTCCTAAACAACAAAGTAAATCAATGCTCAATGTGAACAAGGCTAAATATAGGCTATTTTCATAAGTGCGCTTAAGTGTGAAAGGGGCTGAGATCGATTGACCTAGTCAACTGAGGACCAAATCAACAACATTGTCTAGATGCTGATGAGACCTCTTAGATGCACAACACAGTTTTAGTTGGAGGATACACATGTGAATACGAGCTAAATCATTGAGATGGTTTAGGGTTTGGCAATATTTATAACTTATAAAAGGAAGTGGAGGACATCAAGAAAGGGTTGTTCATGATATGATATTTCGAATATATTATCTGCTTAGAACATATCTCATTCTCTTATTTGTTTAGCAGAGAATAGTGATGTTTAGCACCGGGTGTTCTGAGTGAGAATGCCACCTCTTCCATTGAGAAGCTCCTTGGAGGAGTCTTGATTATCTTGTCCACTATTAGGCATTTGGCCAAGCTACATCTTCCAACTACAACGTAGATCCTGTTGAGGGTTTTGGTTTTCCTTGTAAGCTGCTGAGCAAGTGGAGGCTAGATCTATTCGGATCTAGGCCATTCTAATGCCTCTTTTCCGGTGGTAAAGCCTTCTATTCTCTTGGTAAGAAAGTATTAGACTTGTGGAGCTGCATTTTTCGGATATTGGCATTAGGCAAAAACTAGTACTAGAGCCTACAACATATTTTTCCTTCCACAACTACGTTATTTGCAGAGTATACACGCTTGCGGGGAGTTTGGGATACTTTTGGAGGAGAGATCTCTAGTGTTGGGGTTCTACCCTTCGCTATGGTGATCCATGGATTATAGATCTAATACATGTTCTATTCATATCTGATATGATTATTGTTGTATTTACTTTAGAAGTTTTTGAATATTACGTAGATCCGCAACTTTAAATCTCACATCTACTCTTTGTATTTCATGTTTTTTCTCAAAACCGCAAGGAGAATACGGGAGAGGAGCTCATCTAGTGTACAAATCTTCTATAGATATAATATTTTGTACACAGATCTGTTCTAGATATGAAATATAATATATGACTACTACAACTCTTAAAAATAACATTGTCAAGCCTTGCAATCTTAATGTATTGTTGCAACACCTCATTTTTTTAAGGTTTCTTCATCAAAGTCTTCCATTTTCCTCTTATACATTGTATGGGCCATATTGTAAATCTAAATTTCTGATGTACATGTAATTATTTAGCCTCCATATTGGCCTCCTACTTCTATTAAGTTAAACTACATTATTTTAATTGTAGTATTGTCACATATTGTTGTAGTCCCATTCTTGGGCATTTTTTCGAGCCATACTAGGTGTAGGAGACCTATTTACCTCACCTAGAAGGATTTTTTCTGATGCCCTCTTGGATTTATATGAAATATTTTCAATTCTAAGGGATCCAAGGTTTGGTTTTCAATCCTATATCATACATTCCCGAAAAATGCATTTTTTCGGGCATGCCTTGCTAACTCGAGTCTCCAACTGGGATATTATAGAGGTGTCCGAGCCACTTGATTTCTAATTGGGGGAAATTACGGTGGTATCGAGCATAATATTGGCTCATCCTGTGAGTTCGAGCCATTATGCTATCGAGGAGACTAAAAATACAAAGAAGAAGAGCAAAGATCAAAATGATTGAAATAATGATCTTGCTCTCATAATCTTCGGATCCGGGAAGAACCTCTCGAGGAGGCTAAGCAGATGAAGGAGGAGATATGCAATGATACTCCTAGAGGGTTTCAAGAATAGGAAGGGCCATGTAATTCCTACTCTCAAGAGGAGAAGACAAGAAGCATGAAGGACACTTGAAATCTGAAATTCTAAGGAGGTACCTTGTAGAATACAAGTCTCGTGCCTAGAGTCATCAGAAGACTCTAGCTCTTCCTCGGTTTATTCAGCCAAAAGAAGAAATGAGGCCCTACTGACAATGAGATGATGAGATCCGATAGATTTCTATTTTCAACTCTTTATGGATCACACACATGTGCAGCAAAGGTTTGGGTGATGAATCTAGAAGCTTTCCTCCTACTACGACGGTGGTAGAGAGAGAGAGTCGTAGAAAGTGTTGTCTTGCACCTTTGAAGGTGAAGCAAAACATGGTGGCTTCAACCATGTGGGACATGCAAGAGTATCTATTTTTTCATATTTCACTCAAAATGTGATCAAGGGATTTGATAAAGAAAAATCATTGGAAGAAAAGCCCTTACCACCACTTGAGGAGTCATGTACCAGCGATGTCACAACCATGGAGGAGAAACCTTCATCTTCAGTATTTGGGGAAGCCAACACATGGGAGGAAGGGGCTCTTCTAGCCATAAAATATGCCTCCAAATGTCACAAAGGTATGCCTAACTCTCCATATCTTATCATTTCATAAAAACCTATGGAGGAATACACACCATTACATAATGCTAATTTAGAGCAACATAAGTGCACTACGTTGTCCATGAGCAACAGTGAAGGAAGGAGGACCCATTATTTATGGGAGCATGTAAATGGAAGCTTCATTCATGAAGAAATGGAGGGAAAAATGATATATGGTAGACATATTGAGATGAGAATAACTTTCTCCTTTCTAGATGACATTTTCTCAATGAGCATCTCATCAAGCCCGAGAAACTTCTACTTGTAGCAGAACCTTGTTGGTCTTGGAGGGCCATTGATGAGAAGGAGTTATCATGGAGAGATCTCATTGGAGGTGCAATTCAACATGTCATGGAGTGAAATATTCTTCAATATTTTGAGGAGGTTATGCCCTCATCACATTTAGATCTTGATAGATTCAAGATGGTTATGGATATGAAGTTTTTTTTAGAACATCTCCAAGGAGTTACATTTCAACATCCCATGAAATTCAAGAGGAAAAATATAATATGGGAGGATGGTAGCCTTCATGGGAGGAGTACCCAGATGGAGAATGATAGGAGGTACCCACATTTGGATGAATGGGTGTGGATGGAAAGCAATACGTTGGTGAGCCACTTGCAAATTTATGACACGGGGTAGTAAGAGGCAAAGCTACGTTGGCTACTCTTGAGATAGTCTGGCCATCATGAGACATATCCTTTTTATAAGGGTATGTGGGTGGAAAGAACTTGGTAGGATACTTGCATCATGGAGTAGCAAGGAGTGTGGATGAATTATGATGATATGACTTTCTTCATACCAATCATTATGTCTTCACCACATGATTTGTATGATGGAGGTATGAGGAGGTAGAAAAAACTTTTGCTATTGTGGTTGTTCTTGGGAGAGCAGGGGGTATATTTTCTCTCACACTTTGCATGATGTTGTAGGAATAGGAGATGGCACTATCATGGTGCAAAGGGGCTGCCTCCCTAGCCTTGGATGATCTGGAAGTACTTCCACTTTGGAAGAAACTTCTGTATGTGGCTGCATTATGAGAGATGTCTTTGACAAGGAGCTTGTCAAAGAATGGGGCTATGTATTGGCGGGAGCCTATTTGCATAGAGCCAATAGCAATGTCACTTTGAGTCGAGGACTTATGGATGGAGTGTCCCCATGATCACTTCACATTTTATGCACTTGGTGGACAAGGAGGAGGTGAGAAAGGTGGAGTAGAGGATAAGGAGACATCTATTAATGTGATATGTTCTTCTTGACGTGGATTTCCAAGCACGAGAGAAGGATCTTCATACAGCACATGATTCATTTCTCTTCATGAGAGTATGTCATACCACTATGGAGAGCTTGTTCATGGGTCCTATCATCATCTTACTTTTAATACATGGTAAGAATATTTATTTTTCATTTATTGATTGTTTAACACAGTACTTGCATACTCTTACCATTTTTATTCAGTGCATTTCTCTACAACAAGGTAAGCTTTTCATTGAGCTCCATGATCAAGATCGGGCCAAATTGTATGATGGAGACAATCATCTCTTATATGGCCATGGGAATGTTTTTTATCATTTCAGGTATGTTTAATTGATGTACTCAACCATTTACTATTCATTAGTAGGTGTGATAACATACAAAATTAGCCATGCATCAAGAAACAACTTGCTATGTAATTTTTGAAGCATCGGTTGGAAAATTGTGTTGTAACCACTTGGGAAAGCTATGGAAATTTCCAGCAGCACCACATGAAAACCTTCGATATTTCCCTCATTGAGATTCTAATCATTATTTAATTTTCGATGTTGTTCTTATTTCTATAGAGAGCATGATTGGGGGAGAGACACGTTGGCTCGATATGTCCTTGGGGAAGCACATTTCCCACACTTTTTTTAATTACATGTTCCAAGGGTAGCATGAGAAAGGATATGGCCACTACAACAAGACACTTGTTTTTCCATGATGTGGGCCATTGGATTGATTGGATACCATATGGTGATGTTTCTCTATCCATTACATATGGGATGGTTTGGGCCGACTTGATTCACAACGTTGGAGAGGAGATATTTGGAGAGTCTAGTCTTCTTCTTGCCACTTGAGGGCAACTCATTTGCAACCTAAGATTAGAAAAAAGCTCTACACTTATCATGAGTGGAGAGAATGAAAACATGGGATAGGCTACTTTTTTCTACCATGATTATATTTTTTCAACCCACCTACTTTGCATGAGCCAAAGGTGGAGGAGAATTTCCCTGGATTTGCCATGTTGGGAGGTGACTCATTTTTTATGGATGATTACTTGGAGATGGAGAATCCACATGGGAATGATGTTTCCCAATTCATTTCAGATTCCATTCCTCAAAGGGACCTCACGGAAAACACCTTATTTCCTTCTTGAGTACTCTACTTGTTCATGATGATAGCTATCTAGCTAACTTGCATGCTTGGGAGGGAAATATGGAGATTCACTAATGAGACAAAATCTCATTCCTTGGAGGAGATCATCATATGTTGATGCTAAAGTAGGAGGAGGGAAAAACTTCTTAGTTCTATCCTGTGCGTTTGCACGAGGACAAGCAACATTTTGGAGGGGAGGACTATAATATTCCCAATTAGCCCAAGCTAATGGGGATATTCAATTTTGTTTCATTTTCTGTCTCATGAATAAAATTGTAAAGGAGGATCAATAAAACTCCCAAAAAAATAAATAAATCAATTCTCAATGTGGATAAGGCTAAATCTGGGCTATTTTCATAAGCACACTTAAGTGTGAAAGAGGTTGGATCAATTGACCAAGTCAACCAGGGACGAAATCAACAACGTTGTCTAGATGCAATGAACCTCCCGGATACTGCGCAGGTTTAGTTGGAGAGCTACACATGTGAATAGAACTAAATCATTGAAATGGTTTTGGGTTTGGAAAGATTTCTAACTTATAAAAAGGGAAGAGGAGGACATTAATAGAGGATTGATCATGATATGATATTTTTTAATATATTGTCTTCTTAGACATATATCATTCTCTTGGTTTTTAAGTAGAGAATAGTGTTGTTTAGCACAAGGTGTTCCTCGAGCGGGAATCCCACCTCTTCCATTGAGAAGCTCGGAGGAGTCTTTACTGATCTTGTCCACTTGTCGGACATTTGGCCAGCTTCATCTTCCAACTACAACACGGATCTTGTTGAGGGTTTTCTTTTGCTTTGTAAGACTGCAGCCAAGTGGAGGGATAGATCTATTTAGATCTAGGCCATTCTAGTTCCTCTTTCCGGTGGGAAAGCCTTCATCCTCTGGTGAAGAGTATTAGACTTGTGGAGTTGCATTTTTAGATCTTGGCATCAAGCCAAACTAGTACTAGAGCCTACAACACGCTTTTCCTTCCATGGCTGTGTTATTTTCAAGCATACAATTGTAGGGAGTTTGGCATACTTTTGGAGGAGAGATCTCTAGCGTTGGGGCTCTTCCCTTCATGTGGTGATCCATGGATTATAGATCTAATCCATGTTCTATTCAGATACGATATTCTTATTTTTGTATTTACTTCAGAAATTTCGCAATATTACTACATATCGATAACTTTAAATCTCATATCTACTCTCTTTTTTTCATGTTTTTCTCAAAACCCCAAGGGGAATCCATAGAGGAGCTCATCTGGTGATGCGTACACGGATCTATTCTAGATCTAAAATGTAATATACAACTACCGTAACTCTTAAAAATAATTACGCCAAGAATTGCGGTCTTAATATATTGTTGCAAGCAACTCATTTTTTTAGGCTTTCTTCATCAAAGTCTTCCGCTTTCCTCTTGTACATTGTATGGGCCATATTGTAAGTCTGAATTTCTAATGTACATGCAATTATTGAGCCTCCATATTGGCCTCCTACTTCCATTAAGTTTAAACTGCGTTATTTTAATTGAAGTATTGTCACATATTGTTGCGGTTCCATTCTTGGGCATTTTTTAGCCATACTAGGTGTGGGAGACCTATTTAACTCACCTAGAAGGATTTTTTTCTGATCCTCTTGGATTTAGATGATATATTTTCATATCTAAGGGATCTAAGGGTTGGTTTTCAATCCGTAGTATCAATTCCCAAAAATGTGTTTTCGGGCATGCCTTGCTAAGTTGTCCCAATTGGGGATATTACGGTGGTATCGGAGCCACTTGATTTCTAATTGGGGACATTACATGCATTGACATTGTCTAACATGTGTTATCACCTTTTCATTCATTGGCATGCCTTGGTATTCCTTAGATTATTATGCCCTCACTATAATATTACCTTTTTTTAGACTTGGGAATCCAACCAAGTCCTTCCTTGACTATAATATCTTGACCAAGTTACAATTAATAAAACTATATTATGCCTTGTTCACCCAAGAACTTCCCGTGGAGCTTCCTAACACTCCTTGGCACACATTGGCACACCACGACACCCGACACATCTTGGCATGTTGCGCCGACACACTAGCATTACTTGGAAATACCGGCATACCTTGTCACTCCCTCCTTAGCACACCTATAACTCATAGACACTCCCTGTCACACACTCTTATTAATTTTCATGCATTTGAAACTAGTGCTCCCTTGACTTTCCTTAGCACTCCATAACACTCCCACGGCATGCATTGGCACACCTTATAACACTGGCACATATTGGAATGTTTCCCTAACCTCTATCATACCTTGTCACTCCCTCCTTAGCACACCTAGAAGTCACTAACACTTCATGTCACAAACTATTTATTTATTCACTTTCATGTGCTAGTTTTACCTAGTGCTCCCTTGTGTTTCCATGACACTCCATAACACTTCCTAGCACATGTTGACACACCCTCACTCTGAGACATCTTGGTCACATGCCACCCTATCACTCTAGAATGACTTAGCGCTACCCGGAACACCTTTAGAATCTCTCCATTGCACACATGGAACTCACTGGAACTCCCTATCACACACTCTTACTCATTCATTTCCATGCATTTTAACCTAGTGCTCCCTTCTATTTCCCTATCACTCCCTAACACTCCTTAGCATGAATCGGCACAACCTAGCACTTGACACATGTTGGTATGCTTCCCTAAGACTCTAGCATGCCTTACAACTACATAACATACCTTGTCACTCCCTCCTTAGTACACCCTGGAACTCATTAACACTTCATTTCCATGCATTTGAAACTATTTCTCCCTTGTGTTTCCCTAGCACTTGGACCTAACACTCCCTAGAATGCGTTCACACCACACCTTAGCACCTGGCACATCTTGGCATGCCTTAACATTTTCCTTGTCTTGGCATGGCTAACATGCCTTGGAATTGTTCTAGGATGTGTTAGTATTTCCTAGAATTATTTGGCACACCTTAGAACTCCCTAGTTGTCTTGCCCTCATAGATAGCCTTACTTTTTTTACGACTTGGGAACCCAACCAAGTCATTGGAAAAAAACATGTTGTGCCCAACCCAAAGTCTCCATTTATCTAAAATTTTATTCACCAACCCTTATTGTAACCATAGGCTTCCCTCCTAGAAGTCCTAGTATGACCTTCTCTAACATGTTTTTTCCTTGAGACACCTGGAATTAGTTGACCCTCCTTGGAACACACTCTTATTTGTTCATTTCCATGCATTTTCACCTAGTTCTCCCTTGTTATTCCCTGGCACTACTTAACACTCTTCAACATGCACCACCAAGGAAAAATTAGCATGTGTAGGGATGCCTCTTGTTTCAAAACTTACAAAATGAAACCATAATAATTGTTTGTGTTTGCCTCCCAAGCTCGAGGAGAAATTTAACGAAGGTAGAGATGTATCATCATCGAAGCTCTGAATCTCACGTATATTACCCAACGTAGACCTTGCATGTCCTCTTTGCTTTAATACATTCCAAGTACCAACTTATCCTTTGGCCTTGATCACAACAACTCCTTCAACAATCCTTCTTAGAGCCTCACTAAGGTTCCAACATCCATAGAAAAAAAGGCATACATGAGTTATGTCTCGTTGATATGGTTTATGTCACTTGTAATAGTGAGCACTTCACTCTCATTGATGTAATAAATATTGATGGCCTCAACACAACGTCGAACAAAGGGAGATTCACACTAGTCGCACTAGTTTCATTTTTCACGGGTGTGATTTTGTAGTACGAATAGTGGAGGTCGCATTGGTCACTAGGTTGGGTTGGTGACAGAGCCCCTACTTCTTGAGGCTGCGACTCAAAAACTAGTAGCAGCGGCTAGAGGTCACACATCCCGTCATTACTTAACGTTGTGACTCAATGATTGATCCGTAGTCTTGGCCATGAATTCAATGCCATCGATGCAAGTCTTGACTAGCTTCAACTATAATGTGTGAGGCATCATTACACACCAAATTCACTTTGCCAATTCGAATTCTGTAAAATAGTGATCGCATCACTTCCTTTTTGTACTATCATTAAAATTCTAATGAGATCGATGTTTGTAACGTGAGTGATCCACACGGGAAATAAAAATTTTGCAAATATGTGATAGTTCATCGAGGACCACCTTCAAAGATAGACTCAATGTTATTAAGGCATTGAAATGAAGATGAACTACTTGATTTTTACATAAATATAGTATTCTATTAGTTAAACATCCGGAAAGCAATTAACTCAATAATATTTCCAACACGATTGCAAAAAAAACCCTATAACTTGGAGTATACCACCCCCCTCCCATTGCACTGACGAGAAGGCATCATGTGAAATATTGTAGTAGAACGTGGCTCATCTAAAAGACAATTTCAATTTATTGACAAAGATAACTACTATTCGCATTTTCGAGAGCCCATTGCGACCATGCGATAACTGCTTACATTAATCTTAAATATTTTGATTTGTATCTAGGCCTAAAAAATGTCGGTGTATGATCATAAATTAATTTCCCCGCGACTTTCATTCTCCAATGCATTGGTCGCATCCATAACTAAAGAGGTTGTATGCTCACACCATTTGCACTAGTCGGTCAGCTTACTCCAAATATTATTCTCGTGACTTGAAAGTTGCATGGGAGTGTGACTCTCTCAAAGTCGGAGAGTCGCAACATGGATTGGTCGCACTTAGAGGTTATCCCTAGAGATCCGAGATGCAACTCCGCGACCTATGGAGTGATCACAAGTCGGATATGTAGTCAATCACACTTCTCAAGGGTAGCATGGGTCACACGAAGCTCGGAAAACATTGCTACATGACCTCTCGAAGATATTTCCTCACGTTTGCAACTTATGTGTTTAGAATCTCTAACATATGAGTGAGATGAATTATACTTTACACTACCAGGAATGTCCGACATACCAATCTTGGTCTTGATGTAGCGAGTAATAGGAATAAGGTGATTCCTCGTGCTACGGTATTCCGATCTTGCCCATGGAAACCGTCGAAGGGGCTGTTTAAATGGTTCCATCCGTATTTGAATATTGGTGATTTTGAGATATGGTCACTACTTCTCCTACCTTGGATTCCTTTACTAGGTGAAGATAACGAATATATATATAAATAAATGCCATGTGAACCGAGTAGGTAAAAGCCTCGTTGTTAAAGTATCATCCCGAGGTTTTCAATGTGTTGTCGTTTCTCGTAAATGAGTGGCTTATCAACAACATTCATGTGCCTAGCGTTATACATAGAATCAATATATTTTGATAATTTTCTTCCATTGCCACTAATTTTTCACCAAATCACCAAATAAATGCAACTTGCGAGGATTGATAATATTTAATAGTCAATCCTTGTAGATACTTTGAGGGAAAATTACTAGGTTCCATGTGAACTATGGAGCCTCTCGACGATGGTTGAAACAATGTTGTCGTAAATTTTTGTATCGATTAGCTGTGCAATTAAAAAATCATTGATGTGCACATATTGTGATCAATTCCGCACATGGAGTCTTTTGAGCTAGGCATTTCATTTTCTAAAAATTTGTTTGGAGCGTCACCGAATTGGTGGAATTCTCAAATTAATGACATTGTAAATTATGTAGGAACTTTGTTAATTTTATTATAGAGGCTAAGGTTTACAAGGAGAATATATAGTTTGTAGGGTCTTAGGGGAAAATAAGCATTAATTTATAGCTATTTGATATATGAAAGAGTATGTATTATATGGGTAGCTGATATGGATTATATTAAATTGAATCTACCTTTGAGATGGAGGTTGTTATGACTATTGAAGCCTCATCCTTCTTCCCGTTGATGAAATTTTTTTATTAGTTATTCCTTCAATAATAATCACCATTTTCATAAATTCCTATGACTCTTGACTCTTCAACAATGTTCCCATTTAGTTGTGCCCAAATTCCATAATTGTTTCCATTGAAATTTATAACATCTATCTTGAAACTCATAATGTTGACCCACTGATTTGATCCTAGATTTAGTTTGCAATTAGAAACCTAGAGACTTGTCCACTAAACAAATATGACTTTTTAAGAGAATCTAAAACTTGCATAAGACTTTTATGCAACATGCTACATCTTAAACCATTAGCTCTAATACCAAGTTGGAGAATCAAGGAATTTTTTGTATTATAAAAGCTTGTATTATAAAATAGAGGTGGTGTCTAAATGCATTGTTACAACACCTAAGAACAACCAAACATAGTTCAACACACTAAGAAGTGTAAGAAACAAAATTATTTCCATACACAAAACACATAATATGTTGCTCAGCCATATAATAAATACACCCATAAGACCAAGTTTTTTTAGCACCAAGATGTAACCAACACAATCCATACTTTTCTTAATAGAAAATGAATAATAACATAAGAATGATTTGAATGAAAAAAATATTGGAAACAAGTCATGGTAGAATGGAGGAATTATAAAGGTTGAGTTGGGAATCCAAAAGATAATGAAAACCATACATAAGGAATAAAAACATCACAAGTAAGATTAACCTTAGAAAATGAGGATAACAGCTCCTCTTAACCACCCAAACTAAAACTAATTGACTCCTAATTTGTTTTTGGTCCCTTTCTAATGCTTCATAGAAATGAAATTGAAATGGATATTTTTTTTATATTTATAAAAACTACACATTAAGCTCCATTTAAATTTGGATACTGTGGGTTATCTTTAAAATAGATAAATTTAATTGACATTAAGCATAACCATATTTAAACCTCATCCAGAACATGTTTTGGAAATAAAGAATTGAATTTGGTGATAGTGTGGGTTTTCTTTAAAATAGATAAATTGAATTGACATTAAGCATAACCATATCGAAACCTAGTGGAGAACTTGTTTTTTTCAATAAAGAATTGAATTTGGTCATAGAATAAGATTTAGAATTGTTTTTCGATTGACTAAAAATGTGTTTTCCTTACACACAAGGTAATAACTTAACTCAGCAATAAAAAAAAGTATCTTGCAATGGTGAAATTCCACCCCTTAATGGCTCGCCATTAAATCATCTCAAATAATATATTTTTTCCATAAATAACATTAATGAATTAGCTCTCACTCTATTTTTGTTATATAATAAAATAAAAAATGAATTACTTAAACGTTATCCAAGTTGAAATCTAGATATCCATTAAAGAGTATCTATGTGGTTGTTTGATGGTTGCTTCATGTTTGAGGTGCCTAGCCTAGTTTTGGTTAGGATATTAAATGAAACACATGTGATACACGTGGTTCACAATCATGCTTTACTAGTAAGGTCGCATTAAATATTCTTCATGAGCACGTTTCTCGAGCGGTATTCTATATTCAAGTGCAATAAAAAATATAGCCCCATAATAAATGGTATTAAATCCATGTTTGAATGCAAAATTGTAGAATTTTTCTTCACTATCCACACCCATTTAATTGGAGAAGTTGATCGGGCTATATTGATGACGATGTTAACTACTCATGTTGGGAATCATGTAAAGACCTTCCTCTAGGGTACCATTGGAAATGTTATCCTATATAGAATGCTAAGAAAACATGATAAAGGGTACGATTGGAAATGTTATCTTATATAACATATTTAGAAAACATGATAAAGGACATTCCTTGAGGTGCCACTATAAATGTTATCCGATATAACATGCTAAGAAAAAAATGTTAAAGGACCTTCCTCGAGGTGCCACTAGAAATTTTATCTCTATATTACATGCTAAGAAAACATGATAAAGGGTTTATATGTTTCATAGCCCCGATGACCAACTCACAATCATCCTTGAGACATTTAGGATGATGTACTAGTTTGTCGTGGACTAGGAGGATTAAGGATGTGTAGCCTAACAAGGTCGGATTGTCAATGAAGTGTTGCAAGACAAATTCACTAAAGGATAATACAATCTAGCAATGTGTTTGATAGTGTGTTAGTCATGGCAAGGAAACATAGTTGATGAGTGTATTGAAGGTAAGTGGAAGCTTGTTGCCAATATGTACATGACCTTTACAAAATTACAAGAAGTTGGACTAGATGGAGACAATATGGTCTTACGAAAGAGGTGGCTAGTTATTCAAGTGTGTTGGCTTAAGGGGAGGCAAAGTGAAAGGTTTTTTTTATTTGTGGGTGGTGATGACACAATATCACTTATAATGAAAAAAACACTACAACATTTCATATATTTTAAGGAGCCTAACTTGGGTTCAGTTACGACATGTGGGTTAGGTATATTTGGAGTGATACAAGAGGTTGATGGTCATGCACAACTAGTAATGCCATGTCAATGCCATAAAAATACTAGGCTTCTTGAGACGTATTGAGATGCTTCAGTGGGTTCAAAATTTTATCCTCATGAAAAATGGTATCAACACCACATTTAAATGAAAAAATTACAAAGTGTATTTTCACCATCGATGCCTTGTCCATTAGAGAAGCCAATGGTGCCACGTTGATGAGATGCTAACAATTAAAGTGAGGGGAGAATGCAAGGATCTTACTTGAGGTGCCATTAGCAATGGAACAATGGATGGCATGTCAGGTAAACACGACTAAGATTGGACAATGATTTTATATATTTGGTATAATTTGTGAGTGACATAGGTTGTTTCATGAGACAATTAGGATGGTGTATTAGTTTGGTGTGGACAAGGAAATGCCCTTAACAATGTTTGATCATTGAAAAAACATTGTAAAAGAATCTTAGGGGAGGAAGATGTAAATTGGAAATTTGTTAAATAACATGTTTGCCATGAAAAGACAACATCATTGATGAGTGAAATGTAAGTGGAATACTATTTGAATTAGGTACATGATCATTGACCCTTCATGGAGACAACACAATTCTATATTGTGTGGTTAGCTCTTCAAGAGTTCTTGGCTTAGAGGAGGTGGTAGAATTTTTCCTATCATTTGGTGGTGATGATGTAGCATTACTTACCACTAATGGACATTTCAACATTTTTTATAATTTATGGTGTTTCTCTTGGGTTCAATTAAAACATGTTGGTTAATAATAGATCATTATGCCTAACTAGCAAAGTTCAACATTGCTATGCAATGACTAAATGTTTATAATTACATAGCATGCTTAAATAATCACTAATTTTTTATAATTACATAGGAATGTTTTAAAATAAAATAAAAAGTTTAACATTGTGACACCCCTCTCTTACTCTCTTACTTTTTTATTTTTATTTTTTATTTTTGTAAATAATCATAACTTACTTTTATACCAACCTAGATCCACCTCAAATGAAGATGTACCAAGCACCTCAATTACAGATCTACCAAGCACCGAGGGGGATCAAATTTATTTTCACTCTAAAAAATATTTGCATCTAAATATATTTAATCCCTATCATGTGCTTGGTAGATATTGAGTTAAGAAGGATCTAAGATAGTTAAATTATTAATTATAATTAATTATAAATTTTATTTTATTTTTATTAGGGTCAAAATGTTTAACAAAACATTATAATATTTGTATTACGTTGGGATTTGATTTATACTTATATTTAATTTTATTTATTTTTACGAGCCAATTTTTTTTAAGGAAACATTACACTTTTAACTATAAATAACAACATCTAGCTAGAATTAAAAGTGGGCGAGCTAAATTTCTCTCAATAAATTAAAAACCTAAAAAACTAAAAACTAATTTTTAATTGAAATTTCTCCCAATAAATTAAAACACTAAGAAATTTGAAACTAATAAAATAATATTAAGAATGGTTATTTTCATTGAAATTTCCTTTCCCTCACTTCCATTAACAACTTATTCTAAACGTTAAGGAATAATGTGGAGAGACCAAATTTCATTTTAGAAGTAAAAATAAACGAGTAGCGTGTTATTTCGGCTCTCAATGTTGCGAAGTAAGGAGTCGTGACCAAAGCCTATTTCCAAACCATTTCCCGCTACTTTATAAAATTTATCTGGATTTTTCCAAAAAAATATATACCTATTGGTTACACAGCTTTCTCCATTGAGGCCGTCTTCCTGGAGAACCCAGCAGGGCAAATAGGATTTGGGGGGGGTAGAAAATACCAATCGAAATGTTAGAGAGGACTAACAATCAATGTCAATCAACGTATTAACCCAAGGGTTTATTTACGTTAGTGTTCCTATAGATTTTAGGGTTTAGTAGAGGAGCATAGCAAAGACTAGAAACCGAGCTCGTGAAACAGAGGCTAAACGGGTCCTATTTCATAGAAAATCGAGAGACTCACTAATTTAGTTCAAGCAACATCATAGGTGGTAGTTTCATAGGTGGAGGGAGTCGTAGGTTCATTTACAAAGGCAAGGGCTTATGTAGTAGTGACATGAAAATAACATTCAATTTACTTAAAAATAGCGGAGGCGGGTGGGTGAATCCCATCATCCCCTTTTGCTCCATAACTAGGTCGAGATTGAGCCCAACATAAGCTAAATATATCTTTGATCAGAATTTAAGGTTTATTGGAACTATGGGTTCTTTCAATTATTAATATATACATAATAGAATTGAGCGTGTGTGGGGTTGGGCAGATATATTGGAAAGGAGCATAGTCCCTTCCTTCCCTTGGTGGATTTCAGGTCTGGTGGTAAGTTTGTCTGGTCATTTCCTTTCACATTGAAATCATCCTTTCTTTCTAATCCAAAGGGAGGGTGAGGCCGCAGAACTAGAGCTTGTCGCAGTATACAACACTCGGTAGGGAAAAGTGATAATCATTTTGTGGTTTGGTCCCACCGCTTGAGAGCCCGCCGCACCATCCTCTCTATCAACAAAAAATGGAAGAGTCTCCACCTCATTTTCCACATTCACGCTCCCATATGGAACCCACTATTGCATGGAACAGAGTAGCTTTGGGTCGGCTTCAAAATAGATCTCGAGTTTTTGACTAGGAAAAGGTAGCATATAAAATGGAGTCAAATCCGGATCCAATCAATGAACCAATCCTAGCAAAAACGATATAGCCAGGTGCATTGGTTAAGAAAAAAATATCCACTTATATCTTTCATTTATAGATCTGAATAGAAATAGTTAATCTACTTGAATCGCTCGAAGATTTAGTTGATTCAAAGCTTGGACCCGGCTAACGTTGTGATTCAAGTCTTCGAAGTCTTAATGTTCGAGTATTCCTTTACTTAAGTTCTCTTCCCGCAAGAATTCGTAAGTCTAAGGCATCAAGTAAGAGAATTGGTTGTACGAAAGTAACTAGTGAATATAGCTTCAAATACCGACATCTTTTCAAATGGGAGACCGAGATCACTCTCAAAGTATAGAGGAAATGGGCGGTCAAAAAGGTGTTTTGTTTGCTTTGTTGATGTAAATAGTTTTGTTTCATTTTCTTTGAGTCAATCATGGTGCATTAGTCTTGTCAAAAGTATATTTTATTGTATTGGATGATGCTCGACTAAATACCGAATGTAGGTTTCGATGAAGATGTTGAGGTGAGTATGGAAACATTTCCAAGAAGTTGCCAAAGTATGATTGTTTCTACTACAATGCATATCCGGGTGAAGAGGCTTTCGAGGAAATATGTAAATGATCCGAGTTTTTATCGATATTGTTGGTGAACCATCTCAGAATTTGCGGAAAGGAATCTCACTTTATTCTATTGATGCATCCACATTTGGGAAACGCTCGATTCTCAACCCACTCGATAACTGAATATGCTAAAGGGGGGAAATGTATTTTTTTTCACTCAAACAAAGCAAGATGCGGATAGTTTGTGGGTGGAGCTGAGTCGGGTACTTGCATGTGAACCTTTTCGGGGTAATACGTTGCGGGATGTATTCTATGTTCCGGGACATATTTGACGGTGGCTGAAATTTTTTTCCATGTGTTCTATACAACTCGCAACCCATAGTTTTTATGTGAGAGGACTATGTGCCAACAAGGTCACTTGTCATTTTCACAAAAAATTTCATTTTCAAGACCATTAAAAACTAGATTATTGGAAACCATCTATGAAGAATCTACATTAATTTGAAGCTATCTGCATGATTTCCCAAGAAAATGGAATGGTGGTTTGGCTTTGTTCCATGATACATCCATCAAAATGGAGGAATTACAGGCTTGGAAGGAATCTACAATGGGCATGTTTATATCTCATCACTCAGGTAATACACTTTCATCCTTTCGCTCGCCATTACCCCAAACTTATTCTTGCAAATTATTGCTTAATCTCACATAACAAAATTCCATGTTGTTTAATTAGCTTGGGTGTTTTGGACATGCATTTCTGTTGCTCCCTAGAAGATTGAAGATCTCATATTGGAATTTGGGAGCAGACTTGGATGCTTAATAGGGACAATTCAATAAGTTTCCCAGGTTAGCTCATAGCACTAAACTATTTTTCCGAGTAAAGTTTAATTCAAGTATTTGGTTATTGCATGAAGCAACTTTATAATGATATATAAATTTTATTACCACACCGGATATAGAAATGCAATCAAATATAAACAATGACCTAGAACCTTAGAACATGATTCAGTATTGTGAGACAATGTAAAACTTTGAGGTGGTGCTTGAGCGAAACATTTTTTTATCCCGATACTTAACCCTACGGAAATCTTCAAAGAAATCACACCCATTTTCTATAAATAAGAGGAATGTACACAAACACTTCGAAAACATTTGGGTGGTTTTGAGAGAATAGGTTTCTCTCATCCAATGCTTCTCAAACCTCCTTTATAAAACCACGGGTTATTTTTTTAATGTTTGGAGTTTGTTAAAAGGTCCATTTGGCTTATGTCTTTGTTGTCCCTCCAATATAACTACATGCCACATAGTGGTCCACAACTCATTTGTTGTGTAACTAGCTCCAAAAATAGAAGAAAAGAGATATCAACGCCTTAGAAATAAGCCACTTCGAGGGGGAAACCTCCAATACATTACATGAATGAACAATTCTTGGATGATACAATTTACAAAACCTCCTTCCTATATATAGGAGTTCATGGGGCCATAATGTAATCCTAGTGGGCCACAATGTAATCCTAGCCGACCTAACAATAATAATTTAAGGGCACAATAATAACAAAATGGGGGGTTACAAGGGTACAATAATAACAATAAGGGGTTTACACTAACAATAATAAGGGACTACACTAGTGATATAGGGACCTAACATGCCCCTCTCCTTCAAAAAAGTGTTGTCCTCAATGCTTGAGTAGCTCCGTGTGCTTACGTATAAAATTATCATCCTCCCATGTAGAATCTTCGGTGGGTAAGTTCTTCCACTTGATGAGATACTGCGAAATTGATCAATTTCGTAGTTTGTTGAGTTCTTGTTTCCATGACTACTTCGGGTTCCAATATGATTTTTTCCTTCCTCATCGAAGTTCAGCGTATTTTTTGAACAGGGAAGATTTTCACCTATAACCTTCTTTAAGCATGAAACATGGAAAAATGGATGTACTCGCGAAGAAGCAGGAAGCTCCAATTTGTATGCCATAGTACCAATCTTTTGCAACACCTTGTAAGGACCATAGTACTTTGGTGATAATTTATTATCCTTCTTAGCTTGCTTGAGGGACATTTGTTTGTATGGTTGTAGTCGTAAAAATACCCAATCTCCTACATCAAAACTTCTCTCGCTCGCGATGTTGATTTGCCTATTGTTTCATTTGATTTTGTGCCAAAGTCAGGTTATCCTTTAAGAGTTGGAGAACTTCTTACCGATGCTCGATGTGATCTTCCACTGCTTGAAACTTCGAATTTTCTCTTAAAGATGATGTGATGGATGGTGGATGATATCCATAAAGTGCCATAAATAGGGTCATTTTTTTTGCAGTATGGAAGTAAGTGTTATACCACCATTCAACGAGAGGTAACCACTTGACCCATTGTGTTTGTTTATCAGATACAAAACAACGAAGATATCCTTCCAAACATTTATTTACTATCTCAGTTTGACCATCAAATTGAGGATGATAAGATGAGCTATGAGCTAATTGAGTACCCAAACAAGAAAATAACTCCGTCCAAAAATTTCCAGGTAAAAATGGGATCTCCGTCGCTCACAATAACCCTTGGGCTTCCATGTAGCTTTTCAATTCTGTCCATAAATGTAGTAGCAACTGTACTTGCTTTAAATGGATGAGATAATGCACAAAAGTGTGCATACTTGGTAAGTCTATCAAATACCACCATGATGACATTCTTTCCTTTGGACTTAGGAAAACTTGTGATAAAATCCATTGAAATCTCATCCCAACGTTGACTTGGAATGGATAAAGGTTGTAGAAGTCCCGGGGTCTTAATTGTCTCCATTTTATTCCTATGGAAAAACCAAACATTCCGTCACAAACTTTTGAATATCAAATTTAAGGCCATCCCAAAAAAAATTCTTTCTTCACCTTGTGGTAATTTTTTTAAAAATCCCGAGTGTCCTCCTAAAGGAGAAGTGTGCAATTCCAGAAAGAATATTTTGTTTTAGTTGGGAATTCTTACAAAGATATAAGCGATCTTTGTACCATAAGGAATCATTTTTCCAACTAAATGTATCGGATGTACTAGGATCTTGCTCGCAACTTTTGAATGAGTGTCCATACATCTTTTTTCCTTCTTCCATTCATCTCTTGCTTCGGTTATCCAATCTGGTTGGATAATAGAAATGGCACAAAACAATGCTTACACCTCTTCATTCTTTCTTGAGAGTGCATACGCAACAACATTAAGCTTTCCTTTTTTTGTAGATTATTTCAAAGTCATAACCCAACATCTTTGTGACCCATTTTTGCTGCTCTTCGAAGATAGCCTTTGTTCCAAAAAAGTGTTTAAGACTATCATGATCATTTTTTTACGTTGAAGTGTCTTCCCGTTAGGAAAGTTCACCATTGCTTTAGTGCATGCGATATTGCTAACATTTCCTTCTCATAAATAGGTTTCTGTAAATACTTTCCTTTGATTGGACGGCTTTCAAAAGCAATGGGCCTTCCTTCCTACATTAAAACAACACTAATTCCATTTCTGAGGCATCACATTCCACAATAAAGGTTTTTCGTGAAGTCTAGCGTAGCTAAGACAAGCGCTAGGTACATTTCCTCTTTAAGATGTTCAAAAGCCTTAGTTTCTTTAGGAGTCCATGAAAATGCATATTTCTTCAATAATGTTGTTAGAGGTGCTGCTATTATCCCATAATTCTTAACAAACTTGTGATAATACCCTGTTAACCCGAGAAATCCTCGCAATCGCTTTATGGTTGTGGGGGACTTTCCATTCCTTAATGGCTTTAATTTTGTTAGGGTCTACTTTAACACCCTCGTGAGATACAATATGGCCCGGATATTCCACCTCTTGTACTCCAAAGAAACATTTGGATGTTTTTTGCATATAATTGCTTCTCCTGGAATAGTTTTTGCACCCTGTCAACATGTTCAACATGATCCTTCCAAGACCTGCTGTAGATTAGTATATCATCAAAAAATACTAGCACAAATTTTCTAAGGAAGGGTTTGAAAACGGAATTCATCAACCCTTGAAATGTAGAAGGTGCATTGGTAAGGCCAAAAGGCATGAACAAAAAATCATAATGACCCTCATGAGTTTGAAATGCTATTTTTGGAATATCTTCAGTCTTCATTCTAATTTGATGATATCCTGAACGAAGATCCAACTTGGTAAAATAAATTGCTCCATGTAATTCATCCAATAATTCATCAATCACAGGGAATGGAAAATTTATCTTTAATGGTGAGCTTATTGAGCTCCCTATAATCCGGACACATTCACCATGATCCATCCTTCTTGTGTACCAATACTACGGGAGCGAGAGAAAGAACTTTGACTAGGTTGAATTATACCCGCCTCTAACATTTTTTGCAATCATACGTTCAATTTCACTCTTTTGGACGTAAGGATATCTATAAAGCATGATGTTTGGAGGAACACTTCTGGAATCAAGTGAATACCATGATCATGATCAAGAATAGGTGGGATTCCTTTGGGAGTTTCAAACACCTTGGAATTATTGTCCAAGACTTGTTGGAGATCTGCGGGAATAGATGATTTTGATGTTGGAACTTCTAGTGAGCATAATTGTGCAATTATGCCTCATTGTTTTTGTTTAGAAGCTTTCTCATGACATTAGAGCTTATTATCCTTCACGGCTTCCCTACAATACTTCGTAATTCAACTTCCTTTCCTTCGCAAACAATTTCAATAAAAGTTCTTGAAAATTAAAAAGCTACCAGTCCCCAAAGATTGTAACCATTGTACTCCTAGTACAACATCAGCACCTCCCATAGGAATGGAAAGCATTGGACTAGTCAATACATACTCCCCCCATGGTTAGCTTGATATTATGGCATTTCCCAAAGCAATTTATAGTTCCTCCATTTGCAACCATCACTTGATATTCGGTGTCTTGGGTATAGGAAACAATTTAATTCCTTGGCTACCTTACAATGAATAAAATTATGGGTGCTACCTAAATCAATCAACATTATTACCTTTTTCTTCTTGATCTGTCCTTCTATCTTGAGAGTTTGAGGAGTGGTAATTCCTTCCAGTGCATTACATGATATGGTCGGATTCATTTCTTCCTCTTCTAGGGCCGGTTCCTAGTGTATATCCTCTTCTCATTCATTTTCTTCTTCTTCTTCACAATCTATGTAAAATAATTTCTTTTTCGGCACACTTATGACCTTTTAGTGTATTTTCTATCACAGCTCGTAGCAAAGCCCTTTTTCTCTTTTTTTCTTCCAATTTTTTGTGGTGTCAACCTTGTAGGTTGTGGAAATGAAGGCATAGCAACACTTCCTTCTTTATAGAATTGAGTGGTAGGCTTCCTTGTCGCCATAATTTTACATTCAACTTTTCTTGCCAACTTTGAATGCCTTCTCCAATGAATCGGGTTCCAAAACATGAAATTCATGTTGGATGTTATCCTTTAGAGTGCCTATGAAGAGATCAATCATGTGTTCCTCTAGAATATCAGTTACCCTTATATTCATTTTTTGGAAGTCCTCAATGTGTTGCCCCACTAAACCCTTTTGTTTGAGATTTATCAATTGGCTAAATAAGGTGTTTCTCTTTGTATCCTCATAATGTGCTATCATTTCTTCCATAAAAATTGACCAAGTGACAATTTTTTTATGAGAACAAAGCCATCGATACCATACAAATGTATTTTGTTCTAAATTTAAAGTTGCAATGTGTACCTTTTGTGTGTTTTGCACGTTATGGAGATCAAAATATTGCTCCATCTGTAGTATCCATGTTACAGGGATCCTTTCCATCAAACTTCCTCATATCCATATTTGGAATATGGTGGTTCTTCCCGCCAACATTAGAGTTTATGAAATCACGATTAACATTTATTACTGTTCTCATCATAAGGTTCTTCTACTATCTTTTCACCTTTAGGAAACATTTCTTGTATCAACTTTGTCAAACCTTCCATGTCTCGCTTTTTAGAACATTCTTCATGTTTTCCATTTTCTCATCGATCTTAGCTTCCATGTCATCCATATTAGATTCCATGCCTTTCTTCAAACCATCCATCTTAGTTTCCACGCCTTTCTTCAAAACTTCCATGTCATTTTTTGTTGCTCTTTGCGAGAGCGAAATTTGTTGCACTTGCTCTTGTAATTTTGATATGTCATGTTGCCATTCCTCGTCTTCATGAGTCATAGTAGAGCTTTCCAAAGGCTTAATGGGTGTTGAATTCTTTTTAGGGGCCATTTTATAATCCAATACCGATATTTATTCTACAATATTCCCTTGCGATCAATTCAACTTGATTCTTCAAACAAGACTTATGCAATTCGGAAAAAAAAATACACACCTTTTACTTGCTTTTGAGGAGCTCTATATTGAAATTGTATTATGTTTGTGATTGTGGCTCTTCAATATCTGAAATTTAGCACTGAAGTATCCCTCTAAATTCTTTTTTTTAATGCCACAGGGTCTGACTTGATTTGGATTCTCCAAGACAAAGTTATGTTCAATCTCCCACAATGACCTAATTATGGATTTGGTTCAGGTATAGCGAATTTGTATGACTTGCCACATGTCAACTTGTTTCTTCCTTCGCCTCTGAAATTAATAGCGAAGAAACTATAGTCCCTTTACTTGTGACCACTTCTTACGACACTCCAATCCGATGCTCGAGAGAGAGAGTTATTGAAATTTTCCTACGATCACCTATTTCGGATGAAATTCGGGAGCTCGAAAAAGCACTACATTCCACAAATCATATCTCCAAAAAATGTTGTGAACAAAGCTCGAAATTTTTTGACGAGTTTCCTTAGGATTTCAGCTTCGCCCCATAAAAATTTCAAATTCTGAACCTCGGTAGAAACAAAGTTACTTTGCGCAAATTCCACGATGACCTATTTACGAGCCTAAAAAAAAGACCCAACTTCCATAGATCATATCTCCCAGACAATATTGCAAACCAAGCTCCGAAAGTTTTATAAAATCTTCCTCAATATTTCAGACTTCGCACCCTAAAAATTTCAACATCGAAACTTCGTAGAAACAAAGCTATAGCGAAAATTCCACGATGACCTGTTTGGAGCGGTGAAACCATAGAATCCAAAGCTACGATACCAAATGTTGTGTAACCGAGCTCCAAAAAATAGAAGAAAAAGAGATATCAAAGCCTTAGAAATAAGCCACTTCGAGGGGGAAACCTCCAATACATTACATGAATGAACAATTCCCTGGATGATACAATTTACAAAACCTCCTTCCTATATATAGGAGTCCATGGGGCCATAATTTAATCCTAGTGGGCCGCAATGTAATCCTAGCCGACCTAACAATAATAATTTAAGGGCACAATAATAACAAAATGGGGGTTACAAGGGTACAATAATAACAATAAGGGGTTTACACTAACAATAATAAGGGACTATACTAGTGATATAGGGACCTAACATCATTAGGGTGTAGTGATTGTATTTAGCATGGTTTTAGATTTGAATGTAATGTAATGTTTCAAGCATGAAATAAATACAAAAAATTAGAGACTTGTATTGAGAAAATGAATGTAAAGCATGTAAAGTAATAATCTTCTTTTTTTACAATCACATAAGTGGATTCTACCTGGTTTTCTTAATATTGTACGAGTAAAAATGAATAATATTTTTTTGTCTATTTTTGGATTATTTTTAGCCTTTCTGAGATGATATCTGAAGCATGAGAACAACCTTCACCGTGAGCACTTTTGACTGATTTCCATGTTCATAATAGTGATTTCATTTATTATCCAACTTTGCTAACTTACTACTGAAGAGTTTCACCAAACAAGTTGTTTTTCTTAATCTACATATTTCGAAAATGGAAAATGTATATATTGTGTTATAAAATGCTCATATGGACTATTGTGTTTTATCCCTCTTTTTTTTTTTATACCTCCCGATCATGTTACTCTCAAGGAAATGAAAGTCTGATTGGCATGCTTTCCTAGACAACAAGGTTGGGTTTAAGGTGAGGTTAATATGATGCCTTTCATTTTTTTACAAGAATTAAAACTATTTATGTGTGAAGATGAGCATAGTTATTTTTATCATTCGAGTAAACTTAATTTCCTTAGACATAATATTCTTGTTATTTCATAGCATTGCATACATTTTCTTATTGAATTGAATAAATTAACAACCAAATTTGCAATTGTTTCTAAGTTCTACATACTCCTAGCCATCCACTTATCAACGTGGATTTCAAACAAGTCACATCTATCATATTTTATAGAATTACCTCTAAATTTACTAGTCTTCCATACCTTAAGAATCATATCAAATGTTGATCTTCATGCTCAACTATCATTTCTTCAATCGACAAATTCTAAACTTCAAAACAAATCATTCTTATGCAACAAGGCATATTCCCACGACTTTATCTTCCTATAACAATCTGAAAGAATGAATCAAATTTACTAAAAAATAATTCAAATTCATGCATACCTCTTTCTTGAGCTAGCCATCTAGTCCAAAATTGCTTCTTATCTAGAAGATGATATTTCCTTCGTTTCGAATTGTATCTGCAAACTGTTAGGAATCTTGCTCTCAAAATCTAAAAGTATATAATATTCCTTCAATGTCATCATGATTCTTCTTCTACAAATTGAATAATCTCTCACGATTTATTTCTTGTAGGGTATATTTGATATCCTCTCTTGCTATGAAATGATACAAAGAGTTGATTCATGCATTGGTCCTACTTGCTAGATGACTTCTTTTATGAATACCTAAATTATTATTATTCATATGTTGCTATCTATGATGCCAAAATTAATACTTATACATGATCTACTCTCAAAACTAAAAAACCTCATTATGATGGAGCTAATACAAGAGATCTTTGGGATCTTCAACCTTAGGCTTATTTTTAGGTTCTTTTCCTTCTTCAACTACATGAGCTCCATCCCTTTCCTTTAAAGATACTTAGGACGAGTCTCTCTCAAAGTTTCCATAATCATTACATTCAATTAATTGTATTTTTGGATATATTAGTATTCTTTTGACGAGGTTTGAACTTCCCAAACTTCATTTTCTTCAACTTCTTTAATTTAGCACCAAAGGCTTGAGACTTACCATTGGGATCGATGGTGTCATTTTCCTTCAATTTAGTCTCTTCCAAGATGCATTGAGACAAAAAAATAAGCTTGGAGTGTCTTTCCATGAGTAGATACTAGTCACAAAAGTGTTTCATTCTAGAGGTAGAGCACTAAGCACATAGGTTGTCAATTTTTTCATCCGAAACAATTTCTACAAGAGCTTGGAGTTGATCCCTCAACCGATATGTATTCACCAGGTATGAGGAAATTTCTTCATCGAAAGGATAGCCTTGCATTGTACAAGTGACTCCTCAAATATATCTTACGTCGTGAAGTGCTTACTACATATAGCTTATTCAACTTTGTCATAAATGTCTTTTCCCTTATCCAATTCTACAACAAATGGAATAAGGTGATCCTTGATTGATTCAATAAGGATTATTTGATCACTTGTTTCATCCTTGAATTATGTGTTCCGAGTCTTTGGTATTTCTCTTATCTAATTCTGCAAATTTTTCTAGGACATGGTCCATGACATCATTTTATATGAGGATAAGGTCTATCCCTGTTCTTCCATGCTTGGAAGTTGGATGTCCCATCAAGCTTATTGCTTTCTTTGCAGAATGAAGACATAGTATTAGATGCTTGAGACATAGAGAGAAATACAAAAATTACTTTAATTTGATGATGCCTTTAAGGTTCAATTCAATTGTAGGCTTGTTTTAAATGGTCCCAAGACTACTATGCCAAGGTGTTTCTCCTTTTGTCTTCTAGTTAGGGTACATTGTACTTACCACTACATGCTTTCTAACTAAACCTTATTCTATTCCGAGATAATTGTGGATTCCTTCCCATCAACATATATGTAATTCACTACTTTAACTATAGATTTGGTACTTATCTTAAGGCTATTAATCTTTGCAAATACTATGCAACTTTAGCCCTCTAGTTAGGGCTTACAACGATCATTGCAAAAAATCTTAAGACTAGGCCTATAATTCCACTCCAACCTTTGCTCTCCTTCTAATTTCCAGGAGAATCCTTCCCTATCTTAAATTTATGATTCTAAGCCACTGTAGGCCTTCCAAAATTAAGGCTTGCATAACTCACCTTTCTTTTCAAGTGAGGTAGAATCTGCAACCTAGGTTTTTCCTCTTCTTGGACTACCTCTAGAGGTTTCTAGACCTATTCAAATACTCTAGAACCCTATACTTTGTAGCACAAATTTTCAGATTTATTAGCTTATTTTATAGCCTTATACTAGCCCTCGGACCCTCCCGAGGTAGATCTCACAAAAAAATCAGTCTTGTTCACAAAGGTGTTCGAGTGCCCAAACTTGCGTTTGATCCCACATTCAGCCTTTTGCTCTTACTTTTCTTCACTCTTGATTAATTCAGCCTTCAAAGAATTAAAAAACAACCTATTTTTCTTGACTTGGAAACCCTTTTAAATTAAAACAACGGTGACATTCTAGCTTCCTACGACCTTTACCTTAGCTCTAATACCATGTTGATAAATTTATTACGAAACAAGAATACAAACTTCTCTTATCTTGACAAATTACTTGTGATATTAATTTATATTTTCGACTTTATTATTATTATTATGTTTTTAACATCAAATAATTTTATAAACATTGAAGATCAGAAACAAGAAAGAAGGACACAAGATATAGGCTCCAAGCGAGGGTAAAACCCCTCGAAGGAGAAAACCCATAAAAAAAATATCTTCTTATAGAATCAATCAAAATAAGACTTCCAGGGACTCATGAAAAAAAATACATCCACCAAAAACCAAGCCAACAATCAAACAGGTCTTCTCGAAGAGAAAATAGGCTCTTTAAGGACAACAAAGCAAAAGAACTTCAAATCAAGGCTAGACTAGCCTTTCGACCTCTGAAAAAAATGTTTGCTACATTTTCCCTGCAATTCTCCGAATTGTGGAGTATCTAGAAAGTCTAATTACTTCGCACAAGTGAGTTGTAATAGAAATAATTTGAGATATCGAACATCGCTAGGGTTTATTCCTCCTTTGTTAGGGTTTTCCTTGCCTTCCAAGGCCTTCTCACACCATTTCCAACTATAGATCGGATGTGAGATGTGTGTATCTAATGTGGTTGAAGTTCTTCATTTAAATAGCCTTTATAAGAGGTTCAAATAGCCCTCTCTAGGCCAAATTCATCATATACGGACGATTTGGTCTTGGGAGTTATCTAGACTATTATAGAGAGAAAATAATAATTATTTTTCTTGATACAAGTGCTTAATAGGGTCTTTTGAAAAAATTTGACTCTTTGACTTATGTATGTCCTAGCGACATTAATAGAATGCTTGACATAATTGACAAAATATTTGAACATGAAACCCATTCTTTACAAAATAATATTCTTTTTTCATCTTTTCCAACATCATTAACATGATCTTGTGATTCTTGTTTGATTGTGTATAGTTGTATCACTACTTTTGATTCAAGTGTTGAAAATATCTTATTACATATTATTCTCCGATCAATTTGATATGAAAAATTAGTTTCTTTTTTCGGGTAGTAAAAGGGAAGAAAGGAAGATGATAGAAATCTATCAAATAAGATAAACTCATTAATTATATCATAAGATTAATGAAAGGAAACTATGGAAAAAAATTAATCATAATGAAAATGTTTTTGATACTTCTGAATTAAAAAATAATATGAAATTGTATCACTCCATTTTTTTTACCTTCTTTTGTGCTTGAAGCATGCTTCGTGATAAAATAAAAATTTCTTGTTATTGCATATCAGAAGTCCTACGCTAAGAGAGTGCTACGGTTGATTAATATCGCAAGTATGGAAAAAGCAAGACCAACATTAACGATATGGAAGAAGCATTATTAAAATATTGGATTCACCCCCTAAATGTTAATTGGATTGATGATTACTTTACCTCCATGTAACATCGAGTTACAAGCGGATAAATCCCTTCAATGATTCAAATCAATCCCCTG
This sequence comes from Pinus albicaulis, assembly GCA_034641835.2. Lineage (NCBI taxonomy): Eukaryota > Viridiplantae > Streptophyta > Pinopsida > Pinales > Pinaceae > Pinus > Pinus albicaulis. The sequence goes on along the minus strand of CM076569.1, from coordinate 562,817,763 downwards.
AGATTTAATTATAATACCCTTTATTACATATCCACATCCTACATGTTCAACTAGACAAATAAGTTTGTATTTTTCTATTGATTTCTTTAATATCCATATATGTTAGTCAACATAGCCAACATGCACATTATTGACTTGATTACATTGTGCAATCCAATAGCATTAAATGCTGCACAAATAAAACATATTTGAAAGACCTTGAACTTCCAACATCCATAATTTTTTTCATATGATGTACCTTCGGGGGTCCACAACCACTCATTTCATTAGGGATTTGGAAAGTCCCATACAATGGGAAAGCAAGATGTGGGGTGTGTTGTATCTCAAGAAACAATCCCTTGGGTGTGGTAAGGAATCGGTGCTCAAGACATTTTGTAAATGTATGTCACAATTATAATATCAAATGGCCTTTTCTTACAACCTTTGGAAAATAATTATTTAAGACACTCAATAATCGATATAATGAAAGCCTTAACAATTCCATAAACTGTTGATATCCGAATGAAATGAAAAGAAGACATGTAAAGGAAACTTGAAGTGATATGCTTGAGAAACATAGTCTATCACTTTTAAGTTTCGGAGGGAATTCACGGGGAGAGAGGAAGCTCGAAATAATATGTTGCAAACACATAATCTATTACTTTAAAGTTTCATTGGGATTTTACTGAAGAAAGAAGAGATGAGGTGAAGGAGCGCAAATTAAGTTTATTTAATTCTTACTCGAGAGATGTAATTAAAAGACCGGTTGCTACATTACTTCACTTCATTCAAAGAGGAATAAACATAGAGCGAAACTGGAAAGACATATCAACATCAACGGATGTAGGAAACTTTATCTTCTTTCATTTGTTTCTCATAAAATTTAGTACCAAATTAACAATCCTCTAGAGGTCCAAAACTCGAAACCCATTTTATTTATTTATATCTACTGAAATACATCACGAGTGGTTTGTAACTCCTAAAATTCTTGAAACTATTTAACTACCTAAAGCTCGTTAGGATTAATTACTGCAATCGTACTCGAGAAAACAAATTAAAACTTTAAATATTGTTTGTTTTGTTGAATACGACGATGTTGATGTGTCCTCTCGAAGTGCTCGAGGTGTCCTTTACTGGTTTTGATGCGGTGGTTGCAAATCTACGTAACGACGCCTCGGTGCCTAACTTGACCCAACTGTCATGCTCCCAATAGGGCCACTATATTATCTTTACGCTTTGACTCGCCTATGCCCCTATGCTTCAAATGTTGTCAATCATATCACATGTTACCCAACTCTGCCTCTTCAACTTTGATACGTGTCGGGTCACTTACTCGAGTTTTTATGCCACGTTCTGCCTATATCTTCATAAAATGACACATAATCATATAAGCTCGGATTTGAAATCCTTTAGATTTCATCTCAAAACCACATCGCACATCTCATTTCCTTGTCTTTAAATTTTCCTTAGCGTTTAACATTTTAAAACTTGCAATGTGCGCTATCCCCGATTGGGTCCCACCTAGCATTGCACATCACACTTTGGTGAACTTATCACTTACATCCCACGGTCATCCTTTAAAACTTGCAATTCGTGATTTGTGATCGGGCCCCACCACATCGCTCATCGCACTTCGGTGATTATAACACTTACTATCACACCATTTTTTGGTCATCTACCCTATTATCATTAGATGGACCCAAGTACACCATGTAAGACCAATTTTACCCTAAGTAAAATTGCCTTCACTATGTTAAATAACTTAATAAACCACATTTATTAGGTTATTTATGGTCTAAATAGGAAACCCCAAAAGGAAATATCAAACAAACCTATATTTGTTTGATTTTCCTCATGGAACAATTAATTAAACCATAATTTAATTATTATTCCCAGTCATGTTTAACCCAAAAAACAAAGAAATTAATTAGATAAACCTTTATTTATCTTATTATTTTCTAGGAATAATTATTTAAATCTTATTTAGATAATATTCCTTGTTAAATATGACCAAATCACCCACAAATAATTAAATAAATCATTATTTATTTAATTATCTTTCAACCACTTCCTTAAATAATTAAATAAATCATTATTTATTTGATTATCTTTCAACCATTTCCTTAAAAAAGATAAATAAACCATTTATTTATTTATTTTTGACAAATAAAGGGATTTGACCCAAGTCAAATACTTTTTTCCCTCCAACGAGATATAATAAAATATTCCATAAAAGGTGGATCTAGATTTGGTTAACATTATTTTAATCATGCACCAAGATCTAGAATGACCCAATATTTTGTTTTAAATAGGAGGGTTTTTCCTACCATTCTTCACCTTTTGTTGCCTATTAGATCACTCTGGATCTATACACTTGGTCACTTTTTTTCCATTATTTGCTATGTGAGCTCCCTTTGAGCTCTATTCTTTGCATTGGGTTTTCTACACCAACAGAGAGAGAAATCTTAGATGCTGAAGTCTTTCGAGGACTTCCAAGAACCCATCCCATCGAGGAGAATTGGATACGCCTTCTTGTTTTCCTCCCATGTTCCCAATTAATACAAAAATTCTTTCAAAAATCATTCTTGTCTTGTCTATTGGTATATGGAGCAAACCCTTGTTTTTTCTTGCTTAATGTCTTTCCATGCATAGATACGGTTTTTTTGCGGCTCTTTTCTTGTTCAACTAGCTGAGATCTAAAGATATTGGCGACCACTTTTATTGTTAGGGCTATTAGTTATTCGTAGCTAAAGTGGTCCTTTTTCGTACACTTCGACAAATGATTCATACTAACAAATGGCGACTCCACACGGGTTTTAAATTACGACCATTGTCGTTTTTCATATTCCCTGCATATCCGACTACTTGAGACCCTAGGGTTTCTTTTCAGTTTGTTTATTTTTTCCTATCTTTATGTTGTTTTTTCTCACATAAAACCCTAAAACATTAAAATTTGTAACTTCCATGTGTTTACGGCCCTATTTTGCGGGTAAGTGACATCGGGCCCGCAAGCCGAGACGACAACTTTTCCGAAAATGCGTCGCCGAGACAACCGAAACGAGAGGTCGCACTTTACAGCCCAAAAAGCTGCGACCTGGACCTCCGGGTCACACTTTTCGGCCTCTTTTCTAGTGACACTTGCATCGAAAACGGTCGAACACTGCGACTCGCCAATTTTTCGGTGGTTTTTTCGCAATTTTTTACGGGTTTTGCCGAAGCTTCGTCGGGGGTTTTCCGGCCTCTGTCTCGGCCCGCTTCGACCTAGTTCGATCTATTTTTACTCATCTAAGTGGGAACCTAGCCCCCTAGGGGCTTCGGCACCCTCCACTTTTTTGTGGAACGAGTTTTAGCTATTTCAGTCGTCCGATTTTTCGGAGTTTCAACCTTCCCTTTTTCGAGATCCGAAACCTCCTCCTCGAGATCCCTTTAAATCAGCCTTTCTTCCTTTCAAATCACCTCTTGTCGTTTTGTTTGGACCTCTTTTTAGGACCTCCTCCCCTGTCCTTTCCGCTTTTTTGCTGATTTCCTCCCTTTTTTCCAACCACCTTGCCTCTGTCTCTTGGCTGTGATCCGCACCTCTTTTTTAGCGACTTTATCCTTTAGATCCATGTCCCTCCCGAGCCTTAGATCTATTGGCCTCTTTTTCGGTGTGTTTCGACTAGATTTTTTTCCCCCTTTTTTAGACTAGTTTTGAGGGACCCACCTTCTTGGGTTGGATAGATGCAATAGTAGTCGTTAATTTTACTGTTATTTCAGCATTATATACTTTTCTCTGCAGATTTATTTTTCGATTTACGTGACACACTTTTTTCTTGCTCTCAAAACGAAAAGGGTTTTAAAAATTAAAATTAATGCACACCACACATTGACCCTAAGTGAAGAAGCGCTCGGTTCACACCGCCCTGGAAAAGACTCTAAAATCAATTGTCACTTGCACTTTTTTCTGCCCTTGACCTCACTTGATTACGTCCCTTTTTTTCCTTGTCGGTTTCCTTCTTCCCCTCATCATTGTGCCCCCCAAAGCGCCTTTCCTGGAGACTTCTTGGCCTTCACCCTTAGTTTTTGGTCGACCCAGGCACGCTCATGTCTGCCTGGTCGTCGAGCCGGTCCTCCTCCGAGTCCACACTCCGACTCCTCTTCGATTCATTGGGTTCTCCTTCTCCTCCCTGGTTCTCCCCCTGTCACCTTCACTATGTCCCGGTCCCGGGGCCTAACGCTAGTGGCGCTCCGAGCCCTAATCGTTTGGAACTACTACTAGCGGAACCGCCACAGGGAACTACCTCGGCCATACCCTTGCTGTCGTACATTGCGAGGCCTCGGCCTCTCCGATTTCAATCGGTTGATCAATGACCCTATCCGCCACGATGTTGGTTGGCACTGCTATGCCAACCAAGCTCCCCTCCAACATCCCTAAGTTCAAAGGCCTTGCTTTGGAGAAGATCCAACCAATCATGTCGGATGTTTCCACATGTGGTGTTCCTCCAATTTCATTACCGATGACTCCATCCATCTTCGTTTGTTCAAATGCACGCTTACCGATGAAGCTTCTAAACGGTATGTAGACCAAGCCACCTCTTCCCATACCACCTTTGCGACCATTCCCCAAGCCTTTTTATCTTACTTCAGCTCCCTCTCCGATACGATACCGATACGGAGCTCTTGACTTCCTTTAAGAAAACATCTTCGACCTACCTTTCCACCCATGTTCGGGGAATGGCGACGTAGACGCGGCTTATGTCAAGCTCCCCCCCCCCTTCGAAGATCGGATCTATATGGACTAGTTCCTTCGCTCTCTCCTAGCTCCCATCGGCAAATATTTCGCCTCCCATTTCCCTCAAACCGAAGAAGCCTCCCTCCAAATAGCCTTGAAATATGACCCTGATCTACGCCCGGTCTGGTTATGTTTATACCGTCCTTCACGACCTCCCCGGGCCCGGCGCCGCGAACGCCCGGGGGCATCTCATTCCACCGAAGGTATCGTTGGAGCCCTTTCCCATCCGTATGCTCAACCTCCTATGGGCTACGGTCTCCCTCACGGAGAAGCCGGCACCTCTAGCACTCTTCCCCCCTCCCGATAGCATGTACCCGGGATACGGCATGCCTCCTCCTTTTGCCCAACCTCCTGCTTACCTCAATGTTTCCCAACCTAACCATTACCCTTATCTGCAGCCCTGGTGTGCCGGCTCCTCCCGGCATATGCGCTTCCACCTCCCTTGCCTCCTCAACCCCGGCAACAACACCTAAAGCCCCCCTTCGGGGCAAGTATTTGCACGACGAGGGTGCGACTAATCCCCCCTTCTTCTCAAAGAAGGCAGAGATGCAATCCAAATCACTCTGCCCTTGGTACTCGTGGACCCAATCCTCTAGGGTTTTGACCCTAACAACGCTAACCGACAACGGGGCACTCGGCCCAAGCGGGACAGAGCCTCTTCGTACCAACAAGCCTTGTTCGTGTTGTGGTGTTTACGGTCATTACACCCACGATTGTCCCCTTTTACCACAGATGCGGCGGATGTGGGAGTCTTAAGCCACATTGCGCGGACAACATGCCTCCCCTCATGCTCCCCCTAATGTGGCCACTACTCAACCAGTTGTGTTTCTACGATCCTTTCCCTCGGCAAGGATTCGTGGCTACCCAACCACCGACGGGCGGGTCTCCACTCCACCCTCCATTTTACGGTTCCTCCGGTTACCGGATCCTCATGATGACCTGCGATCCATTCCCAACCGTCGATATTCACCTTCAAACTCGGTCTCGCCGGTCACCCCAAGCCTCCTGCTCGGTCGCCCAGAGCCTCCTTCTTCGGGTTCTACTGAGCCTCTTTCGACATCCGATGGCCCCTTACATATCCCTCAACCCAAAGTTGAGGTTCATACCCAGATTCCTAAAGGACCCTTACATCGAAACGCTGCTTCTGGTCGAGCTGCTCATTCGTATAGCATAGTAGATGATTTGGCGCAATCTCCTGTTGCCATTTCCACATCGGAACTCCTCCGGTCATGCCCTTCCCAAAAGAAGTCTCTACTATCTATCGTGGGTGCTTTGTAGATCACGTTGATGACCAAATGATTTTTTTCGACGCCACTCAATCGGACTATCCTCCTCTCCCTCCTTCGTCACCTTCCAAATCCCGGTCAAAATCCGGAATGCCAACGTTTCCCGGTGTATAATTGATGAGGGGGGAATCCACCCTGCGTGTTGTCCACTTCGGTTTGGAAGCAAATCGGATCCCCCGAGTTGGTCCCTTCCACGATCACCCTTCGAGCGTGGGATGGCCATGCCATCCGGCCCATTGGCCCTGTTTCATAATTTTCCTATCACCCTCTCCGGTAAGATCGTTTGCGTTGACCTAGAAGTCATCGACGCCCCGCTAGACTACAACATTCTATTGGGGCGAAGCTACACCTATGCTATGTCTGCTTTGTCCCCCTCCACGTTTTTTCCGCAAGATGTCTTTCCCTCATAATGGAAAGATAATCACCATTGACCGAGTTGACATATCATGAGCCCAAATCTCGGACCTCACACGAGACGACCATCTCTTCTATAGCCAACGGGGAAAAACCGTCGACTCCTTGACCGGTGTCTCCCCCGGCGTCTACAAATATTCCTCTTTGCTCGGAAACTTCCCCTGGTCTTCCTCCCCCTATCTACGACCCCGACTCATCGAATGTTTGCATGATGCAATCGTCTCGAGGGCTGCTCTCAAGCAACACTGCTTCGGCTGAGTCCGCAACCGTGCCCTCCGCAACTTTGCTCCTAGCCCTTCACTGCGGTTGGTGGTCATGAGCCCCCTGTATCCTCCGGGCACGGTTCCTCCAGGGCCTTAGCCATTTAGGAGCCATCCCACCGGCCATTACCCCTCTCGGCTAGATACCATTCCTAGCTCCCCCCACCCGAGGGAGTGTGCACGGTACCGGTCATGGCCACCCTCTCTCTTCCTAACACGACCCTTGGGATTCCCATACGGTACCATGATCCTCCCGGCCCGCAACCCCTGCTCGGTCAACCCAAACCTTATATTTCTTTGACCCCGGTTCAACCGGTCCCCATGACTTCTCCCGCTACAACGGTGCCTCGGTCACCTCAACGGGAACCACCTTACGTTGCGGCCGCTTCGGGTACGAAGGGAAAAAGCTCCCGAGGGGGCATCAAAGGACAAGGCTACCCCAGACAAAACCCCTGCCCCTCCTCGGCCTCCAAAGCATACCATCCAGGTGTGCTTTGTGTAACGTTGTCGGCCACGCCACCCATACCTATCCTAAATTACTTCATCTCAAGCCCATGGTTAATGTCGCGTTCCACGAGTCCACGGTCCCGGAAGCCTCTATTCCTTCCGCGACCGCCATCAAGAACCTAAAGACTATTCACACCAAACACCCCCTGTGCTTTGTGCGATCTCCATGGCCATTACACCCACCTTTGTCCCCTGCCCTCGAGGACTTCCGCACCTCTCTAGGCTGCGGTCCACCAATTCGAGGCCAAGCACAATGAGTCCACCTCTCCCCTATTTGTGCATTTTTTCTTTGGCAGAACTACCGGATATGTTGCTCCCATTGACATTCCCCTCTTGATGTCGAGATGATAGAGCCTTCGTCCAGCATTTTCTACCTATCATCATCCATGAGACCCTCGGGGAACATTCCATCTGAATCCTCCCCTGTTGTTTCACTTGACCTTCCTTCAGCGATCATCTTGGGCTCAAAATTAGTAGATCCTTTATCTACGTACTCTTCGGTCACCCCTTGTGACGATGCGCATGTGAACCTCTCTTCTCATGATGATGATTCAGGTCGCTTCACCACGTTAGGTGGTCTTTCTTCCACCAGTCACGCCATCTTCTATTACGATGACGACGTTATGGAAAAAATCCCCACGCCTGACTTTCTTTATTCCCCCTTACATCGAACCCATGCGTTCACACCACATCCACCTTGTGGCCATTACATTGAAACCCAATGTTTGGGTAAGGGGGCACCCACATTTGAGAGACCAAGAGAAGCAATTCTCCCCAACTCTCCTAGTGTATCCGAGTCGTGTTGACTTTAGTACCATTATTCTTCCACATTTAGAAGAACCTCTAGTTTCCCATATCACTTCGAGATCACTCTAGGGATGATACCCCTTATCGTTCCCTCATCTTCCATCGACAACCCAATCTCTTAGACATTGTTGTTGACCAACCTATGGGTTTTCTAGGAGAGCATCAGTTCATTATCTCCAAATCCTCTCTTTTGGATAGTGACACCAGGCATGCCAACCCGGAAACTTAAAGTCCATTTGATTCCTATATGCAGTACCAAAAGAGATTGGTAATCCTCCATTTCCTTTCTCAAACTGCATAACCATAACGAAAAAAAATGGCACACCACATCATTAAAATGTGTTTAGAATCCTTTTTTTCTAAATATGTTTTGGCATGACCACACCATGCTTGGGGGCACCTATGCCCCTCACCCATAACCCTCCTCAAAATCGAATTTCTTCACTTGCACCACTCATACTAGGGGCACCATTTGGCCTCCATACTTATCCATGCTCGTGTTGATGTTCGTCATGAGTTCCCATATTGTACTCATGTTTTCATGGTCCCCCCATTGGGCCTTTACTGTGTGGCGGCACCATCGAGTTGCCCTTGTTTAGAGCATCCAAGTTGAGTCATCATCGCATTCATGGAGTCTATCACGAGTCCCTTTGTACCCCGCTATAGCCCTCCATCCTTTATTGCTTGGTCTCTCTCTCTTATGTCGCACATTATGGCCTTCGGTCCCACTTTGTCCCCCTATCCCTTATGATATTGCGTCGATCGTTGCCATGTCATTCATGCCCTTTATGCTCTAACCGAGGGAAGTTGTCCATTCGCTACTCGGTCCCTTCCATTTCACCATCATCATTAGTGTCGGTCGTCAGTCGCTCTACTATTTTCTCTCGTGCCATAGTTGAGGATCTCTCATTGCCTCACCTATGGGCTGACCTCCTTTTGTCGACATCAGCTCATTCATTCCGAAGCCGAGTCTAGAGGGCGGTGTACCTTGGTTCCGGCTTCCACTCTTGTTCGGTGCCTCGGATCGAGCAAAGGGATCTCTCATTTCCCTTTGACTTGATTGTTTCTCCACTCTAGCTCCTTTTAGCATGACCGAGATCCGTATACTTGATGGTTCGGTGATACGACGGCGGCTCTTGATGATTCCGGGTGTGTGTGATATGTCTCAACCCTCATGAGGGGGTGGCCACTGCGGGTAGCCCCCCCCACATGCCCGGATGACCTCCTCCTTGCGGCCTTCGATTCGGCTCCGGATATTTGATGATGTTGGCCTTAGCCACTTGCGGCGCCTCTTTGATTTGCATGTATTAGTCGGATTTTTTTTGAGCCCTTCCCCATTTACGGTGGGCATTTTGGGTTGTATTTGTATCTCATGTACTCCGATATTATTGTATCGATCCTGTTGTTATCCCGAGCACGGCATGTATGTAGGATTCCTCATTTTATTTTTTATACGGCTCATGATTATGCTGATCTGTACTTTATGGTTCGGTCCCTTGTTTCTTGGACACACTATTCTTTTGTACTTTGTCTCGGTGGGCATAGGTATGCCTCCCCCGCCGCCTTCGGCACAGGTACTCTCTCATAAAAAGAGACTTGTTGCACACGCAAGTCTCGTCTCCTCGGAGTCTAGTTCTTCGACACACTATCTACCTTGCATTTCTCTCTCGACTTCCCTTTTTTTGTCTAGTGAGCTGAGTTCTTACAACGTACTTCGGTCATACGATTTGCTCCCTGACACTCACACGCTGGGGGCAATCGTTACACCATTTTTTTGGTCATCTACCCTATTATCTTTAGATGGACCCAAGTACACCATGTAAGACCAATTTTACCCTAAGTAAAATTGCCTTCACTATGTTAAATAACTTAATAAACCACATTTATTAGGTTATTTATGGTCTAAATAGGAAACTCCAAAAGGAAATATCAAACAAGCCTATATTTGTTTGATTTTCCTCATGGAATAATTAATTAAACCATAATTTAATTATTATTCCCAGTCATGTTTAACCTAAAAACAAAGAAATTAATTAGATAAACCTTTATTTATCTTATTATTTTCTAGGAATAATTATTTAAATCTTATTTAGATAATATTCCTTGTTAAATATGACCAAATCACCCACAAATAATTAAATAAATCATTATTTATTTAATTATATTTCAACCACTTCCTTAAATAATTAAGTAAATCATTATTTATTTGATTATCTTTCAACCATTTCCTTAAAAAGATAAATAAATCATTTATTTATTTATTTTTTGACAAATAAAGGGATTTGACCCAAGTCAAATACTTTTTCCCCTTCAACAAATATAATAAAATATTCCATAAAAGGTAGATCTAGATTTGGTTAACATTATTTTAATCATGCACCAAGATCTAGAATGACCCAATATTTTGTTATAAATAGGAAGGTTTTTCCTACCATTCTTCACCTTTTGTTGCCTATTAGATCACTCTCGATCTATACGAGTTGGTCACTTTTTTCCATTATTTGCTTGTGTGAGCTCCCTTTGAGCTCTATTCTTTGCATTGGGTTTTCTACACCAACAGAGAGAGAAATCTTAGATGCGAAGTGCTTGAGGACTTCCAAGAACCCATCCCACCGAGGAGAATTGGATACGCCTTCTTGTTTTCCTCCCAGGGTGCCCAATTAATACAAAAATTCTTTCAAAAATCGTTCTTGTCTTGTCTATTGGTATATGGAGCAAACCCTTGTTTTTTCTTGCTTAATGTCTTTCCATCCATAGATGCGGGTTTTTTTGCAGCTCTTTTCTTGTTCAACTAACCGCAGATCTGAAGATATTGGCAGCCACTTTTGTTGTTAGGGCTATTAGTTATGCGTAGCTAAAGTGGTCCTTTTTTGTACACTTCGACAAAGGATTCATACTAACACTTACCCTTTTCCCTTAACTTTTAAAACTTGCAATTTTCAGTTTGAAATTTAATCTTTGTTATCTATCTCTCCGCTCTAGTTATGCGCTTTGATCCCGACCATACATTTTTCCCTTTGTGCCTCCTCCAAAACTCTTAAGTGTTTAAGGGAAATGCGCCCTTTCTCCACCTTTGGGAAATTAGTTTGTTTGATCCACGGTGTAACCCTCCCCGATCTTATCTGTTGTTCCGTCGTGTTAGACCCTCCCGAGCTTGTGAATGAGCCCGACTCGACCCTTTTTTGGCATGTAATTTTACGAGCGTGCCCATTGGTCTAGCTCTTGAACTTTTATGCACTTGAATGAGCCCGACTTGACCCACCTTCACATCTCATCACGTAATGCTAATGTACCAATATATAAATCGAAATTCTTCTATGACACAAAATTTTAAATTTTCTATCATAGATGTTTTTTTTGGTGTTTTGAAAGATATTTCAAAGGTAAATACAAATGATCCACAACATCCGGCTCCACACGGGGATAGTGATTTTTTTCCACGGAAGTGCTAGATTAGTGCCTTATCCATTTGGCATGGAGTCAAATAATGCTTGGTGACATATGAAAAATGAGAAATATGGTATTTCTAATGGTGGAATACTAACTTTTAATGCTGAAAATTATTCTTCGAGATACTCCCCGTTCACGGGCGGTTGTATTGTCTCTCCATGTAGATCTTCCAAAATGAATGTGTTATTTGACCTTGCCTCAAAGATCTTGTATGGACCATACTAGAGAGGGTCAAATTTACAATGATTCCCACTTTCTTCTTGTTTTGTGTCCCATATTAGTACCAAATATCCTGCTTGAAAGAGAACTTCTTTTGATTTTCACGTCAAATATAGACTTCATCTTTTCTCGATAAGTAATAAAGATATCCATGAATTTATTTTTGTTTTCACTTGATTCTATTATTTTGTTAAATATTATTACTAGAGCATTCGAGTTCTTCACGAGATTCTTGAAGGAATGAAATCATTGGTTTGGCCAGGTGAGTAGGAAATAGTGCTTGAGTTCCATAAACCGGTTCATAGGGAGACTTCCCGAGTAGATCTCTTGGTAGTGACTCGAAAGCGCCGGAGGGAAAACTTCAATTTCATATCCCAATCCTTCGATTATCGGTGATTGTTTTCTTCAAGATTCTAACCAATGTCTTATCTCGAAGACTACTGCCAATCCATTCCTTTGGGGATGATACACCGTGGAATGTTATAAAATCACATTATATGTTTGAATGAAATTAATGAAACGAGCGAGAGTTGAATACCTAAGCATTATCATTCACAATTTTGATTGGACATCCGAATTTGCTGAAAATGTTTTCCTCCAAAAACTTCATCACCACTTGGTCATTCTCCTTCTTAGTGGGTATTTCTTCAACCCATTTTGTAAAATAATTAGTGTCATTCATAATCCACTTGAATTTTCCACTTGATGGTGGATTGATCTCTCCAATAAAATCCAATCCCCGTTGCTTGAAAGGTTCTTCAATAAACAATGGGATGAGAGATAATGGATCAATTTTTTTTATTTTTTAGAAAACAACGCGACACTTATGATAACTTCTTACCGGTCTATAAACATCCGCAAACATGGTTTTCCAATAGAAGCTTGAATTAAGAATTTTATGAGAAATGACCTTCTATCTATAATGTTCTCCACACGGACTTTCATGATATTGTTTGGTGACTTCAATAGGTTCTCCTTCGATCAAACATAAGAAAAAAAATACCGACAAGATCTTTCCGAGTATAAATTCACTTCTACGATAACATATGGTTGATACTTGAGCTTGAGAGATATGTATTTTTTTTCTATTCGGTGAAGTTGGATAGGAAACGAAACACAAGTAATGCAAAACATATTTATACCAATCAAAGAAAAAAAAGTTGTATCGGATACCTGTTTTGAACTTGCTTTGACCCTCTTCATTTACGACTCCATCCATGGTTGTCAATAGATTAATTCCCAAGGGTTGAAAATTTGTCTCCGACCACAACTTTGCCAACCCATGTCCCTTGACCAGCTTGGTGGGTTTGATTTCCAAATCATACTCTTTGATTTTTTGCTATTCACTTCCCCCCTTTTTCCTTCAACATCACTATGGACCAACATATTTGTTGGTATTATTTTATGGCTATCTTCTTCTCCTAAAATTTGATCATTTATCCACCATTTTCTTCCATAAATCCCGTTATAGTTTATTGAAATTGATTAATATAGCATTATAACTTTTATTTTTTACATTAAATTTAATTTATGGAATTTGTGTGTCAAAAAATTGAAAATTTTCAAGAAAAATTTCGGGATGTGATAACTTCTTGTAAATATTTTATGTTACGACATGTGGCATAGTAGGTAGATCAAAACGAAGGATAAGGACGTGATATGGAATGTACACACATGATGAAAAAATCTATCCGACATCAGATTTGAAGTTCCTAAATAGCCGGTCAACGCTGGTCAAACCCAACCAATCTAGCGAGAAAAAATCTTAAGTCATAATGAATGAGCTTGATATTTTTGCCTATGATTAGGAATTCCAAACTAATTCGATCTGTTTTGGAGATCGGTTAGGATTATAAAGAACGAAAATAGCCTCTTTTGATTGTAATTTTTTGATAAATAAGTGAATGGAAGCATGTAATAGGCTAATGATGCTAGTGATATTATTGAATATAAGAGAAGAATTAAGACTGTGTATGTGCTTGAACTTCTGTTTTAATGTAACTCTTTCCCAGATTTTATTCAAAGATATAATTTCATCATTTATGGTGTTTTGAGTTAGCATTCTCATCATTTGAATTTTTCTCAAGTGTGCCTTCAAAGCATGGAAGGGCCCCCCATGTGAAGTCGGTAGACTTTTCTTTTCATTTCTATTAGATTTAGTATTCGGATCTGATTAGTATTTTATTTTATTTTCATGCTTTTGAGCTAATTGATTTTGATTACGAGTGCTTATGATTTTATTTGTTATTTTTTTATTTCATGATTGATATTTATAATTGAAGAATTCAATTACAAAAATTAATGAACATTCCTTGTAAGAGGTTTAATTGAGTATTGAATTCCAAATCATTTCGTGATCTCTATTTTAATGAATTCAATTTTTAGTATGCTTTAGTGTGTTACTTTGAAAGAGTTTTTGTGAACTATAACCTTGTAAAAGGATTGAAAACTCATACAACTAGTAGCACTATGTTTTTAGAACAATAGATCAGATTTAATTACATAAGTGTTTAAAGTGTGTGAGGAACCACATCCCAATCTCTTGTAAAAGAGTGTTGGAGCCTACCACAATAAATGTTTACTTAGGCAAACAAATCCTTTTAGGTCTATAAACATTAGACACATGCCTCTAAGATTACCTACCTTCGTTGACAATAAATTGAGCCTAATCTAGAGCCCTAGATTGGTCTATACATTTTGGCGCCATTGTCGGGGAGGCGCAACTAGAGGATTTAAAAAAAAACAAAAAACAATAAAAAAACAATAATAAGAAAAAAAACAAACAAAAAACACAGATTAGGTTTTAATTCTACATTTTAGAAGTCATGGTTACTTATGTCTAGACCTAGAGATGATAAAGGTAGATTCATAAAAAAACCCCCCATCCAAGAACTAATCCACCACTAGGGAGCGAGACCCTTTAGAGAGGATTGAACACACAACTCCAGTCGAGAAAGTCACCGTACAAGAATTAGAGGACAAACAAAAATCGGGGCAAAGACTCACACTCATTAAAAGAAAAAATTTTATTGGCATACGAAGAAAAGAAGAAACATCTCCCCTGAATCCTCTTTAACAAGAGAGAGTAGCAAAACAACCCAACAACCTCTCCTTGAAGCTACGATTTTGAAAAAATCTCAAGAAGGAGAAAAATCACCAGAACAACCTTTCTTTGAAACAAGTGACACTATACAAGACATTAAATCAACGGAAGAACCTATCAAAATGAGCGAGGAAGGAGGAGGACCGAGCAAGAGGACCCACTCTTGATCAACTTAGAGAATATGAGAGACAACAAGAGGAAAGAAGAATACAAAGAGAAGGCCCAGAACGGAAACAAAGGCAAGATCAAGATCGAAATCCACCAAGAGAAGACAAAGAGTCAACCTTTAAATTTCCTATTCAAGAACCAAGAGAAAACAATGATGAGGAAATAAAAATGAAAAACATACCTCCATCCGTGCTACTGCAAACTTTTATGGTATGGCTTCGGAAGACCCATATTCATTCTTGTTTGAATTTGACATAGTATGTCGAACATATGGTTACACGAGATGATTCCCATAGGTTTATACTCTTTCCATCAACACTAAAATCATCGGCACTTAGGTGGTTCATGGGACTTGGTGAACATGCAATAGCGATTGGGATGGCATGAGAAAAATATTCTTAAACAAATACCAACCTTATTGTAGATCAAGAGATTCTAAAGATGATATATTTAGAATGAATCGACAAGAGGATGAGAGCTTAGAGGAATATTTGGAATGATTTGTTTACAATTTACGAAAATCAAAACATAGAACAATGTCTCTTGATATGATCCGAACAATATTTTTGAAGGGCATCCGAGAGGAATACTTAGATGATCTTAATTTTATGGGAAAAGGTGATATTTCTACCTTACCTTTTGATGATATTGCTTATTTATGTGAAAAATATTCTAGGAGAAAAGCTAGGAATGAAAAAAAGAACCATATCATCCAAAGCCACTAAATCGGCTTCACTTAGTGTCACAAGGGCTGAAATAGGAAACTTATTAGAAGAATTCAAAACGGGACCTATTAAGTACCTTAGGAAACCAAATTGACACTTTGAAAGAAAATAAAAGATAGGAAGAGGAAGATCAATTAATGGCTGTCTTTTTTCCAAAGTGCCGGAAGAAACATGCTTTGAAAGATCGCCCTTTAGAAAATGTTCGAAATGTTCAATTTTGTGCCATTTGCACTGAAAACCATGATATATTTCATTGCTCTAAAATCAAGATTTTGCAGAATTGTAATTTGGAAGCCAATGTAGATATGGAGAATGTGTATTTCATGGGCACTAAGAGACCATGGAAACCAATACCTCCACCTCCAGGTATGTTTCCAAACCAAAATTTTCAATTTCCTGCATAAGACCAGATGTATGTTCAAAATTCTTGGAATGTTCCCATGCCGTGGCAATACCAAACTTACCCATAGCAACAATGGAGATCATTTCAGCAATACCCTAAACCATAACAACCATATCCTCAACTATACCAACAATATTCTCAGCCATATCATCAGTATCCTCAAACATATCAGCAATATCCTCAGCAGCAAGTTGTCCATCAACCTCAAAAAACTCAACAAACATTGCACTGCTCCTCCACCAATAAATCCATCTCAATTACAATTTCCATTTAACCAACCTCCTAGACCTACTCGGATACCTGCTCAAATTGTACCTAATCCAAACAATAGAGCGAGATAGACCCGACTTACGGTGTAGATGTGGGAACATCTTATCCCACTCTACCTTTATAAAATATCGAGCTTAGGTGCGGTAGGATACTTCAAAAAGAACTCGCGGTACCTAACAAACAAAAAATAAAACAAAGAAAATGAAGATGAAACTCCAATTCAAAAGAAACAAAATGATGACATCAAAAAATAAACAAATGCAACCAATGCACCCACCACCTTTTCCGGATCGATTGGTCCAAGAAAAAACACCCCATGCTTTTACCTTAGTTTGATGTTTTTAGATGAGCTAAAGAATGTCTATATAAAAAATTCCACTACTTCAAGCCATAAAAGACATTCCAATATATACTAAATCAATCAAAGAACTATGCCTCAAGAAGCCTACAAAGAAAAGACTTGACCCGGAAACTATTCATGTTATTGGACATCTACCGGCCTTATGACAAACACCATTTCAATGGAAAAGTATGTTGATCCTAGTATTCCCGAGTCACTACAATCATTAATAACATACCTATTCCAAACACTTTGATTGACCTTGGGGGCTGCAATAAATGTGATGACCCTTGAAACAATGAAAACACTGCAGCTCACAAACTTGCAATATACACCAATTGTCCTAGAACTAGCTAATAGGTCTAAAGTGATTCTGAAGGAATTTTGGAGGACATAATTGTTTCACTAGACTCTTGGGAGTATCCGAGTTGACTTTTTAGTCCTTCAGCCAAAATCTAATTCGAGGAGGACACCCTATCATCCTTGGTAGACCATGGTTAGCAGCTAGCTGATGCATTCATAGGGTGTAGATCGGGTGATATGATTATTTCATGAGGAGCGAAAGAAAACAACTCACTCTATACCCATCAACACAATCAATAGAAGTAGCAAACAACTTATGGCTTGATGAAAAAATACAATGATAAAGAAGAATTTCAATCTATTTTCGGCATCAATCAAATCTATGATTATCAAGAACATAATAATGATGATTTGGTAGAATTGTTCCTTTCTCAACTTTGATATTTTTTGAAGAATTAAGAAATGAACAATACAATGCTGTGAGATCAACTTTTTAGCACAAATTTTTCAAGAAACATGTACCATTCATTCTTTGCGAACATTATTTGAAAATATTTCTCCCATTCAATCTATCAAAAACACATAGAGTAATACCATAGAGATTAGTCCATGAAAAACATTGAATATTGGCACCCACCTAGACTTATCTCGGGGAAGAAAAATTGATTCAATTATTGAGAAAATATCAAAAGGCATTTTGCCTGGGACTACACTAATATGCGGGGAATCCACCCGAAACATGCACTCACCATATTTACACGAGATAGTAATATAATACTAGTGAGGAAACCACGAGAGAAGAATGAATCTCATCCTTCGGGATATTGTTAAATATGAATTACAAAAAACTACGAAAGTCGATTTTATTTATCCCATCTCGACGAGTTAGTGGGTATCTCCATTGGTAGTAGTGCCCAAGAAAAAATGGTAAGTGGAGGATTTTTGTTGACTACGGGAAATTGAAAAAAGCAACCCTCAAATATGATTTCCCACTACCATTTATTGACCAAGTTTTTGGATACATTAGTTTGGGAAATCATCACTTTCTTTTCTTGATGGTTTCGGTGGCTATAACCGAGATCGGGATAGCCTTAGAGGACCGGGAGAAAACCACTTTTACTTGTCCTTGGGGCACTTTTGCCTATAATTTTTTACCATTTGGACTACGTAATGCTCCAGCTACATTTCGAGAGAGTTTTATTAGTTATTTTTGCTGATTTAGTTCATGAGTGTGTTGAAGTTTACATGGATGATTTTTCGAGTGTATGGTAATTCTTTGAACATTCATTAGAAAATCTTGAGAATGTATTGAAGAGATGTATTGAAGCCAATTTATCCTTGAGTACTGAAAAAGTGTTTTATGATGCTAAATGAAGGGGTATTATTGGGTCATATATTTCTTGAGAAGGCATTAAAGTAGATCCATCAAAAATCCAAATCATTGTCAATTTGCCAATTCAGAAGACTCAAAAAAGAGGTAAGAAGTTTTTTTGGGTATGCAAGCTATTATAGAAGGTATATTGAACATTTTAGTAAGATAGCTTTACCCCTGTTTAAGCTTCTTTCAAAAGATACACCTTTTAACTGGAATGAAATTTGCCAAAAAGCTTTTGAAACACTCAAAGAAAAGTTATCAACCACACCGAGTTTTAAAAGGACCTAATTGGACCCTACCCTTTCACATATTTACATATGCATCTGATACTTGTAGTAGGTTCCTCATTAGGCCAAAAAATAAGATTCTTTGAATTATCTTGTCTATTTTATTAGTAAAAAATCGACACCCTGCGAACTAAACTACAAATTTCTCGAAAAAAGAAATGCTTGCAATCATACATGCTGTGAATAAATTCGAACATTATATAGCTGAGTTATGAGGTTTTTCTCCATACTGACCACTTTTCCATTAAGTGTTTAATGAAAAAAAACCATTAACTAATGGCGGGAGTTACCGGATGGCCGTTATTGCTACGAGAATTTAATATTACGAGTGTTAGATAGACCGGGTAAAGAGAACCGGGTGGAAGATTTTCTTTCTAGACTCCGAGAATCCGGGTGAGGTTGTTCCGAGTTGAAGATTCTTTTTCCGATGAAAATTTATTTGCAATTTCAGTAGTGGATCCATGGTATGTCTGATTTAGCTAATTATCTATCCACAAGAAAGAAACCTCCATATTTTACTATTTATTCTACCATTTTTTTTCCCTATTTTCTCTCAAAATTTCAAAATAACATTGGATGCTCACCCCCGATGATGGAATCACTTGGAAAGTTCTGAAACTTTGGGTTATTAACAAAAACTCATAAACATGTTATTCCTCTCATCTCAAACCTCCATATTTTACTACAAAGGAGAAGAAAAGACTCATCAAGCAAAGTGCCAGATATTCATGGGTTAATGGAGATTTATTTTACAATGGTTATGATATGACTATTAGAATATGTGTAAGAAATGATGAAATAATTGATATTTCAAAATCTTTCCATGATGAACCTTGTGGTGGCCATTTTGTAGCTAAAAGGACAACATTCAAGATCCTCAGTCTTGGCTACTATTGGCCATCAATTTTTAAGGATTCCAAGAATTATGTGAGAAGTTGTGACGAGTTGCCAAAGAATGGGTAGACCAACTACTTCGGATGAAATGCCACTTCGACCACAAGTACATTTAGAGCCATTTTAAAAATGGGCTCTAGATTTTGTAGGGACCTATCGATCCACCTTCAAAAGGGAAAAAAAAGTACATCTTAGTATGTGCTCGACTACGTGACTAAATGAGAGTTTGAAGAAAAAAGCACTTAGCGTGCAAGTTGAATAAACGGTGGTAAACTTCCTTTTTGAATAAATTTTTTGTAAGGTATGGAGTACCTAGAGAGATAATGTGAGAACCAAGGTACTCGGTTTACTTCAAGGCTAGTTCAAGACATCACGAGAAAAAATACAAAATCAAGAACAGGAAAAAGTACACCTTACCATCCATAGGCCAATGGCCGGAGTAGAATCTACAAATAAAACTTTGGAAGGAATTATCACTAAAACAATGGCAATGAATAGAAAGAGGCTGGGAGGAAAAGCTCAAGGATGCTCTCACGGGAGCTTACGGAATCACATGGAAATACACTACAAGATTTACACCATATCGAGTTGGTGTATGGAAAAAGAGGTAATGCTTCCTATTGAATTTCGAGATACATACTTATAAAATGGTCTGTAGATTTAGGCATTTATCTCAATGAAGCATAAAAAAAAGAGAATTATGCAATTGAACCAATTGGATGAAATGAGGCGACAAGAAGAGGAGAGAACAATCCTAATGCAAAAACAAAGGAAAGCGGTGGCATGATTCAAACATAAAGAAGAAATAGTTTAAAGAATGTAGTCGGGCTTTACTCTTTGACTCCAAATTTAGAGATCATAAAGCCAAGTTCACAACACATTGGATAGGCCCATATGAAATAGTTCAAGTATTTGAAAATGGATCAGTCAAACTTACTACAATTGATGGAGAAGGAAACACCTTTATTTTCAATGGACATAGGTTGAAACTCTATCATAAGCCCATCGACAAAGAAGATTTTATTCAAAGCTGTATCTCAGCAAAAGGAGGTTGAGATATCACAACCTTTAGCTATGATATCTCTACCTTATTCATTTCAAATTATTAAAAAAATAAATAAAAAAATAAAAAAATAATAATAAAAAAATAATGGTTTAGATGTAGAAAACCGGACTACGGCACACTCTAAACCTCGAATTCTTCTTGGAAAACCAATCATTTGGGTGGTAAGAATTCATTGTTCTACTTATTCCCTTTCTTTCACAAATTTAATTATGACTCGAGGACAAGTCAAAGACTTAGTGGGGGAGAAGAAACGGTGGTTTTTCCCTATATCATCTCCTCATTCTCAAATTTTCAAGGAATTTGTTTTAGTAATTCAATATTTCAATCGGATTTGTTTTGTTCTAATTAGTAAAGGGACCTATTCAAACAACAAAATATGAAGTGGGACTGTTTCAACATGAATATACGAGAGGGACTGTTCAAAGGCTATGTCAATATTACAAATAACGGAGGAATTGTTCAAACACTGCATCAAAGGTACACAAGGCTACTTCAACAATTTGCAAAGGTTGCCTATCGAATTCGAAATAGGGTTGCATCAACACTAAAGATGACTCTTCGATTCAAAGGGACCTATTTTAGAAGACAAGGATTAGTTACACTGCGAGATCACTCACACATGTACAAGCAAATCAATTACACCTGCAAAAAGCAAAATCGGGATTTTATCAGCCAACAAGTGTAATGTATTGAAAATTTTTTGTTTTCAGCATTTAAATTCCTAGATTATTTTAGTGTTAAAAAATAATTATGATTTCTTATTATCAATTTCATAAGCCTTTTATAACCCTCATACCCATATTCCTCTGTCTATTTATATATGCTCATATATATTACCACTCTGCCTATTTCTATATGAACATTTCCATTCTCATAACATCCAGTCCTATTCCTACCATTCCTACCCATATCATCCATTTTAACCTATTCTGAGCCATATTCCTTAAAATATTTTTCACAGACTCATCATTTAACCTCTGCCAAAAAGGTACCAATGAGCTAATGAGAAAATCCATCAAAGGGAAGACATCTGTAAAACCACCTATCCTCAATTGATACTTCAGAATGGGTAATACATTTGGTGAAAGGAGAAGCGAAATCAGAAGCAGAGTGGTGCAGAAGTGGAATGGTGCGAAACCATGAGAAAAAGAGGCGAAACCTTGAGCAATAAAGTAAAAGCGGATTTGAAATAGAAAATTGGCAGTATCGCGTAGGAGAAAAGTTGTATTTAAGTTTTATCAAAAGAACACGATATGTGTTTGTTGTTGACACGTAAGGAGGTAGTGGTATTCTAACACCACTAATATCGCGTAGATTTGGAGCGTTAACGCTTGGAAAATTTTACAATGTGATATTCATTGGTGATTGTCCGATCAAAGTTTTCAACGCGATGGTGTCGTCGATTGAAAAAGTGCATGAATTGGTGGGACCCATTCTTAATATAGCATAGAGGTTTATGATAGGGAGAACGTTTGATGAATGGTTGAACCTTAGGCACGAGGAACATATATGAATTTAATTGAAAGGTCGGATGCATATGTATAATTATATATGCTTATGAGTGTATCATTTCTACATCATCACGACCTATATACTATGTTACTATGATTGTGCTTTCACGCAAACCACTATCATTCTTTTGTATCTATGATTTTAATTCCTGTGACACGACTTGAGCTGCGTAAATAAGACTACAGTATTTTATGATAAAGTCGTTGAAAATGGCAACAGAAACGTTGAAGGAGGCCTCCTGAAACATCTTTCACGATCCTAGTTGGAAAGTGATCACCTAAACTAGGTGGGGACCACTCTCCTAAAAAATATGGAAGTCAAATATTATTTACCCTTAATAATATTTAGACTATAATGACGGTTACTCTCTTGGAGCACTTCGATTCGAGTCATGGAGGTGGCTCATACAGCGCGACGAGAGGAATCACGTGGTTCCTAGGGTTTGATGGCATCTTTGCATGTTAGACTTGAGTTAGACTCATGTGGCGAGTTTTTGGTGGAGTTGGTTGAGGAGTTAATGGAGGTGGTGTTACAGTTTAACTAGTTGAACTAGTTGTATTTAGTTTAGCTGGCTAATACACTAGAGATGAGTTGTGTGAATTAAATATTATTTAATTCACTAATTATTAACTCATTATTCAACTAAAGAACACATCGAGTTTAACTCGGTGCATGGACGATTCGGTGGAGACCGATGAAAGAGGTAGATGAAAGGGTGAGTAAAGCTATCGGTTGGAGGATGCGAGTTGTGCATGAGATTTGCACCACACTTGGAGGAAATTACCAATGACAATTACGCGGTTGAAGCTTGGTGAGATTCAAACACTGGATCTGTATTTAGACCAACCTTGATTGCGCAATAGAGGCAGAAAGTAGTGGGTGTGTTTTGAACTCGTGACTTGTTCAAAACCAAGATAGTTTTTGTGTAGCTTTGGGAGATAGTACTGAGTACTTGTGAGGAGTTTGTACTATGTATTTGCTGCATGTTCTCTCCATTTATAATATACTATAGGCTGCGAGGGTTTTCAGCTATAAGCTTTCCCCCATACATACTGTGTTAATGTGTGTGATGATTTGATGTGAGATCGCTTCTATTCTTTTCCGCATGTGACAATTAATTGTAGAAGAGATTATGTGTTATGCATACAATTCGAAATTGATGTGTGATCGAGTTAATCTCCATTGAATAAGTGATTTATTCAGCTAATTTCTACATGGTATCGGAGCAATATTAATTGTCGAGATCTATTACGGTGATTGCAAACTTATTTCCTCGGACGAGCTGCATACGGGCCGGATAGCCTCGGATTCATCTTTCTTTGGAAAGTGAAAGGTACGGTAAAAGCCACATGCGATCAATCTCGATTTGGAAATAATTTGTTCTCAAGTGTAGATCGGAAGCGATTGAGTTATCGGTGGTGAGTGAAATTCGAGTTTGCGAGATTTGTGTTCTTGGTGCCGCGGTGAAAATGTCTTTCATCGGGTTGCGACTAGAATATGCCTTGGAAGGCGATTCGAATTATGTTGCATGGAAGGACCGCATGGAGGCTGTATTAGATGATCATGGGCTGTTGGAATTCGTGGAGAAAGAGATTCCAAAGCCTACTTCTAATGATGCTCGATGTTGTGGAAGCATGGCGAAAGAAACAAGCAAAGTGTCGAGGATCTGTTGGAGGGCGTCGAGGATCATATAGTATCCGACTGCATGGAAAAGCTTCTCCATATTTGATGTAGAAAGCTTTGACGGATCTATACCAAAGCAAGAAGTGACCAAAGGAAGGCTGGCGCTCAAAGATAGACTCGGGAACATCAAGATGGAGAAAGGCGACAACGCTCGCAAAATACCTCACGAAGTTCACTCGGTGCGGAGATGAGTGGGAAGTGTGGGGGTGATCTTCGTCGGAGATGAGGATATGGTGGACACGGCTCTCCTTGGTCTTCGAAGGCTCGGCATGCATATCAAGATAGTTTCAATGGTCGGAGAAGTTGTCGGGATGGGAGCGATCGTGGTCGGATCTCATGCAAGAGGAGATCGGGAGGACTACCGGAGATGGATCTTCATCAAAGGTATCGACGAAGAAGGCTGAGCTCATGGCTGCCAAAGCAAGGAAGGGGAAAGGCAAGGAGAAGGCTTCTCAATCCGGAGCGGATGGTAAAGGCGTGACATGTCCAAGGTCAAGTGCTTTCATTGCCATGATCATGGACATTACGCCACGAATTGCCCCAAGAAGAAGAAGAACAGCGAGGACTGCTGGATACTGCGGATCGGTGAGGCTCTTGCCTCGCAATTTGATTTGGACTTCTCATTGATCACATGCATGTTGTCTAGTGCATTGGGATCGGGGTGGTATATTTATAGTGGCGCTTCCTTTCACATGACGGGAGATGCAAATCTTTTCGGTGACTTGGTGGAGAAAGGTACGCTAGATGCATGTTGAGTTGGGCGACGGTGGACGATACAATGTGGCCGAGCATTGGTACCATAACCTTTTCGAGAGAGTCGGAGTAAACTCATTCTTTTACAATATGTATTGCATGTACCGAGGTCTAACAAAAGAATCGATCTCGGTCGCAATGTTAGAGGATAAAGGGTATGCAAGTTGTCTTTAGAGAAGGAAAAGTTTTTCCTTTAGCACAAGGCAACGGGACAAGTCAAGAAGGTTGGGATTCGAGCAAAGAATCTCTACTGAATTGAAGTAGATGGGATGTCTACGGAGCTTCCTATTGTTGGGAAGCGGGGAGAAAGACATGCTGGCTGAAGCTTGAGAGGAGCAAGTGTTGCATGCGGGCGAGAAAGACATGCAAAATGGAGCTTGAGAGGGAGCGGATTTTTGCATGCGGTGAAAGTGAACCTCGGGGTGTGGAGCAGACCACAAGAGGATCATGGAGTGGAAGAGACCACTCATGAAGAGAAATTTCATGCCGGACGGGCGGGAGGGAGTGCATGCGGCTATACCACCCGAGCATGAGGTGGGGCGACATGCATGAGTAATCCCATGAGGAGATTTACGGGCGGATTCATGAGATGGTGTGGATCTCATGGGTTGAACACAGCTACGAGGTGCCCATAGCGCGGCGGTAGCAAGAATCGATTGGAGTGATGCGGGAAGATCAAAGTGATAGTGTCGGATGTCTGGAGCGCGGATCGAGTTGACGGCAAGTGCAAGAGTGCATGGGTGCAAGAGTTCAACGAGCGCGGTAGTTCACATGACATGTGCGGTTGGTACCAGCAGAAGTTGAAGACTTTGATGATAGATGCTAGATGCATCAAGACTGATTGAGTTGTTTGGAGACTATTCAGTTTCAGAGGAGTTGCAGAGAAGATGCATGGAATTGCATGGCGCTTGCAAAGGGTGCGTGGCACATGCATGGAGTTGCATGGTGCATGCATTAGTTTGCATGGCGCATGCAAAGGGTGCATGGCGAATGCATGGAGTTGCATGTCGCATGCATGGAGTTGCATGGCGCTTGTGAAGGTTGCGGGCGAATGCATGGAGTTGCATGTCGCTATGCAAAGACAATCCTTTCTTGTTGAGAGGGAGTGTTGAAAATGGCAACAAGAAACGGTGAAGGAGGCCTCACGAAACATCTTTCACGATCCTAGTTGGAAAGTGATCACCTAAAGCTAGGTGGGGACCACACATGTGATTTTTGTCGAAAAAATCTATTTTTTAGACTATGTCATTTTTTAGACATACTGAGCATGATTCGGGGGATTCAGGTTGGAGATTCTTGAAGCATGCGACATGTTGGTAAAAAAATAGATGAGACTCATATTTTTTAGGTCACGAGCTGTTTTTAGTCGCCTCTCCTAAAAATATGGAAGTCAAATATTATTTACCCTTAATAATATTTAGACTATAAACAAACGAGTTTACTCTCTTGGAGCACTTCGGTTCGAGTCATGGAGGTGGCTCATGCAGGCGACAAGAGGAATCACGTGGTTCCTAGGGTTTGATGGCATCTTGCATGTTGAGACTTCAGATTAGACTCATGTGGCGAGTTTTGGTGGAGTTGATTGAGGAGTTAATGGAGGTGGTGTTCACGGTTAACGTAGTTGAACTAGTTGTATTTAGTTTAATCGGCTAATACACTAGAGATGAGTTGTGTGAATTAAATATTATTTAATTCACTAATTATTAACTCATTATTCAACTAAAGAACACATCGGTTTAACTCGGTCGCATGGACGATTCGAGTGGAGACCGATGAAAGAGGTAGATGAAAGGGTGAGTAAAGCTATCGGTTGGAGGATCGATTGTGCATGAGATTTGCACCACACTTGGAGGAAATTACCAATGACAATTGCGCAGTTGAAGCTCGATGAGATTCGAACACTGATCTCTATTTAGACCAGCCTTGATTGCGCAATAGGCGGGAGAAGTAGTGGGTGTGTTTTGAACCTGTGACTTGTTCAAAACCAAGCTAGTTTTTGTGTAGCTTTGGGAGATAGTACTGAGTACTTGTGAGGATTTTGTACTATGTATTTGCTGCATGTTCTCTCCATTTATAATATACTATAGCTGCGGGGTTTTCAGCTATAATATTTCCCCATACATACTGTGTTAATGTGTGTGATGATTTGATGTGAGATCGCTTCTATTCTTTCCGCATGTGACAATTAATTGTAGAAGAGATTATGTGTTATGCATGCAATTCGAAATTGATGTGTGATCAGGTTAATCTCCATTGAATAAGTGATTTATTCAGCTAATTTCTACAAAAACCCTACTCTTTGCGCCATCATTATAACAATTTCCTCTCATGATAGTAGGCAAAATCAAGGTCGGGACATGAGTTTTCATTTTATGAAACTCCGAGTTTATAAAATTCAGCTAACATTCGGGCTCTAAGTTTTAAAATCAAATGGCTGAGATAATAGGTGTTGAAAAAAGGGAGAAAGTATAGGAGCCGGGGGTTATTCAGAATTGTGACTTCTGCTCGAAATTTACAACCAAGCACAAACATTTGAAGAAGGCAATTTATTAAAATTAAGGTCGACTCGGTGGAACGCAAAAAGAAAGGTAATAAGTTGAAAAAACCCTAGTTAAATTTTTGTTTCACTGAATATAATCAAGAAGGGTTAAAACAAATATTTTTTCTAAAAATGACAAATAGAGCAGAGCTCGAGAAATTTGATAGTTCAAAATACCATGAAGAGCGTGTTAAAATTTTGAGGGAAAAACACCGGTTATCTTTTCTAGAGAAATTTAATGGAAACAATGAAGAAGTTAGAAAACAGTTTGCATTTTCATTTAATGGAGAAAAAAGCTTTGATAGGGAATTTCTCTTTCGGAATCTCGGAGGATACAATAGCTCGATCATTAGACATTAGTCGAAAAAGGGGAAAAGTATTTCAAAACCAAGCAATTTAGAGAAAAAGTCATGGACTCGAGTTTATGTCTAGGTCAAGAGTTTCTTCTATCAATTGGAAAAAAGGGTGTTCCTAGAAGTTGGTTAATCCACCCATGGGGACGAAATGGTATACATTCTCCAAAAAATTTGTCACATGTGAAGGGCGTTACGAGCATAGTATACCCTGTATCACATAAAAAATCTTGATGAACTTAAAGGGTCAATGCACTATCGGTTTGCCCTACTTTTTTTTCTACGAGTTTGACTAAAATGTCAAACACCATTAAAAAAACAAAAGGGTAATGAAGATAGAAGCTTGTATCATTTTGGTTTGATCAAAAATTCTAATTGAATTTGAATTACAAAAGAGAGGAATAACATGGGAAGGATTTTTAATTTCTAATCAAATCAAAACCAAAGAAGATGAATAGGAGAAACAAGGAAGCACAAATTTTATGGTTGATGTTGATGAGGAAACCCCCGAATTTAAGTCAAGAACTCTTTCTCAGCTCAATAGTAGTGTGAAAACAAGGAGAATGAGGCAAGAAGATGGCAAGAAAATTGCAAAAGACAAAATTTTCACTACTTACACAAGAAGATCAACGAGGATAAAAATAAACAAAATACAAGATGATCAACTAGAGAAAGATGTAAATACACCAATGGAAATTGAGAGCGAGTGCTAATTCACAACGAGAACAAGATGCAGAAATGGAAAGTGAATGTAACAAGGGACAAAGAAAAGGACTAGTACCTACAAACAAGAAACAGAGAAAGCTAAAGAAACAAATCGAAGAGTTAAAAGAGGAACTTATGGAAGAAAATGTGTTAGAAAAAATCATAAAGAAAGAAAATGAAATGTTAAGAGCCAAGAGCAAGAAGATTCAATAGAAAAATGAGAAATTGAAAAGGAAAGTCAAAGAACTCAAAAGCGATCAAATTGAAATATGCAAAATGGGCAACAAAATGGTACACACGAAAAAAGGCTCTCAAAGAAAAAATACAAGAACATGAAGCATGAGTTTCAAGCCCGAGAAGAATGTAGATGTATTGCTACAAGTAGCAAAAGCGAGCGATAGCATAACATAAAGGGAGCACATCGAGAGTTAGCATGAGGACATGCTAAATCATTGAGTTTGGGGAAAATGTTGGTATTATTTTATGGCTATATTTTTCTCCTGAAATTCCATCATTTATCCACCATTTTCTTCCATAAATCCCTTACATTTTATTGAAATTTATTAATATAGCATTATAACTATTATTTTTACATTAAATTTAATTTATAGAATTTGTGTGTTAAAAATTGAAATTTTTCAAGAAAATTACATGATGTGATAACTTCCTCTAAATATTTTATGTTCTGACACGTGGCATAGGAGTTAGATCAAAACGAAGGACAAGGACATGATCTAGAATGTACAGACATGATGAAAAATCTATCTAGCATCAGATTTGAAGTTCCTAAATAGCGATCAACGCCCTTTGGTCAAACCCAAACAATCTAGCAGAAAAAGTTTGAAGTCATAATGAATGAACTTGATATTTTTTCCTATGATTAGGAATTCCAAACTAATTCGATCTGTTTTGGAGATCGAGTTAGGGATTATAAGGAACAAAAATAGCCTCTTTTGATTGTATTTTTTTGATAAATAAGTGAATGGAAGCATGTAATAGGCTAATGATGCTAGTGATATTATTGAATGTAAGAGAAGACTTAAGAGCGTGTACGTTAGCTTGCGAACTCTTCTTTAATGTAACTCATTCCCGGATTTTAATCAAAAATAATCTCATCATTTATGGTCTTTTGAGTTAGCATTCTCATCATTTGAATTTTCTCAAGTGTGCCTTCAAAGCGTGGAAGGGCCCCCATGTGAAGTCGGTAGAATTTTATTTTCATTTCTATTAGATTTAGTATTTAGATTTGATTAGTATTTTATTTTATTTTCATGCTTTTGAGTTAATCGATTTTGATTAGGAGTGCTTGTGATTTTATTTTTTATTTTTTATTTCATGATTCATAGTTATAATTGAAGAATTCAATTACAAAAATTAATGAACAGTCCTTGTAAGAGGTTTAATTGAGTATTGAATTCCAAATCATTTCTGTGGTCTTTGTTTTAATGAATTCAATTTTTAGCATGCTTTAGTGTGTTACTTTGAAAGAGTTTTTGTGAACTATAACCTTGTAAAAGGATTGAAAACTCAGACAATTAGTAGCACTATGTTTTTAGAACAATAGATTAGATTTAATTACATAAGTGTTTAAAGTGTGTGAGGAACCACATCCCAATCTCTTGTAAAAGAGTGTTGGAGCCTACCACAATAAATGTTTACTTAGGCAAACAGATCCTTTTCAGTCTATAAACATTAGAAATGTGCCTCTAAGATTACCTAACTTGGTTGACAATAAATTGAGCCTAATCTAGAGCCCTAGATTTGTCTATACAATGTCCTTCACAGTAGAATTAGAAACATAATCAATTATTTGGGACTGCAAGACATTTGGGACTGCAAGACATAAGTCCTGAAGCCTTTGAGTGCTTTGAATAAAGTATATATTTTTTTCTCTAGAATGTTGTATTTGAGCTCAGAATCTCTAAGAACTTTGCTAAAAAATGCAACTACCTGCTCCTTATTGTCTTCATTTTTACTCGCAACAACACAACAACAATAGTAGTGGGGGGATGAAAATGAGAATACTCGAAAAGGCTTTTTTGATAGTACGGGTTAATCAAAACTGGGGCTTCCTACAGTGATTCCTTTATTCTAGAAAATTCATCTCTTGCTTCCTTATCCCATTTCACTTCTTCATTTTTATTCTACATATATGTTATGCTTCTCACGATCTTGGCATAATTGGGCATAACCCTCCTCAGAAGTTTTATTTTTCCCGAGAATCTTTGGATATCCTTCTTGCTTCTAGGTAAAGGAATAGTCCGAATGGCTTCCACCCTTGTTGAGGTCAAACTTTACTCCTTGTTTAGAAACTATGTGACCTAATAATTTCCCTTCTTCTAAGGCAAATAAAAATTTCTTGGGATTTAATGACAAACCAAACTTTTTTTCACTTTTTGAAAAGTGATGCGAGAGCATCAAGCTCAATTTTTCATTATTTAATTATGTAATAAGGGGGTGAGACATTTTAATTATGTTATTAATGATTTTATTCATTTTCATAATTTAAGAGATAAAAATCTAAAGGTGACGATTAATGTATATATTATTTTAATAATTAAAAGGAAATGAGTTAGTTAGCTAATTTAGGGAGTAGGAATTCTATGTACGGAACTTTGTTGAGTCCACACCTAAATTGAATATAAATTAGATTTAGTTGAGGATTGGGTGGAGAAATTTATGGGGTGAAATAAATACATTATTTATGTATAAATAGGAGTTATTTTGCGAGGAAGAACAAGAGTTGAGTGTTGTGAGGTGTACAATAAGCGTGTACAATAAAGATTCATTGAAATTTGATTAAAAGTAATGTTATGGGGGCAGTATAAAGTTTTTGAAATAACCGGAGGGGTTTCGCAAATATACTTTATGTTGAGTGGTGGGACCCAATTTCCCTTTGTATTATTGGTTCAATATACATTGTTGGGTTATGCTATGATCCCAACCCTCTAGGGAAAAATATTGAATATTATTGAAGGACCCGAAAGGTTATATGAATATATATATTACTTGTTGAGTCGCGGCACTAAGCAAAAGAAAGGAATCACACGTGGAATAAACGATGGAAAGAGGATTCTGGTTTTCATCGCACCGCTTTCGAGGGCAAGCGATCTTCAAGAGGATGGCTCCGATTCCATAGAACGGGCGACACACGTCCC
Organism: Pinus albicaulis; assembly: GCA_034641835.2. Taxonomy (NCBI): domain Eukaryota; kingdom Viridiplantae; phylum Streptophyta; class Pinopsida; order Pinales; family Pinaceae; genus Pinus; species Pinus albicaulis. The sequence goes on along the minus strand of CM076569.1, from coordinate 562,786,433 downwards.
TGTACGACTACACAAAACTGTTTGTCACTGTGTGCCATCGCGAGTTATTATTCGACCAAGGATGCCCAGCGATATTGTTGTGCGCTGTTGATCTGGAGGGAAGCCATTGGACGGTGGTCGTATAAGGAAGATGCACGAAGATTTGCAGATTTATTAACCATTGGGGTTATAGTTATAATATTATATGGCAGAGATAAAAGACTACCTTTGGGACGTTCATGCATGGAAGAACGAAGGTTGGGGTTTCAATTTGGATTGGCTCGATTTTTAATATGTTGTATTATCTATTTTGACCCCGTCCAGGAATACCATTAGCGGTTCATGGTTTTGACTCATGGTTTTACTAAAGGAAAAACTATATAAGGAGAAGAGAAATAGAGAACGAGGCATGCATGAGAAAACGTTGTGAATGAAAAATTTCCCCAAGGAATATCTGTATGGACGAACTCCGTTCTTAACTGATAAATATGATACTACGATGCACCCATGGATATAATGATCTGACCATGTTGAATCTTTGGTTTGAACGACGAACAAAAATCATGAAGAACTGCGTGAGTGTATTGAATGAATAAATACGGTGGCCTCGCAAGGTATGTCATGTGGAAAGCCGAGTGCATCAAGTATGAAAATTTATGAAACGTGGTCCCGCGGTGGTGCTGAGGGTCGAAGCCTTCGAGTGAGGGATTGCAGCTCCCTTCCGGTGGTAGTTGGTAAACAAGAGCGAGGGGAGTAGCGGCTCCCTTCCGGGAGAGGCCGGTAAACGAGTACGAGGGGGTTGTAGCTCCCTTCCGGGGAAAGGTCGGTAAATGAGAAAAGGTTGTATCCTTACGCAGTGGGTGCACAACGTGCTCGGTATAAGTACGCGCCCGACATAAAATTGTAAGAAGTTTTTCTCGTATAATAAATATCGAAGATCGAGATTATAGCGATGGTGGTTTTCTCCCAAATTGGGTTTCCACCTTAAATCCCGGTGTTCATATGTGTTGCTTATGTTTGTCTGGTTTGTTCTGTTACTTACTTTCATGTTTAATGCTTATCCGATGTAATGCTCTAAGTAACGACATAGTAAGATATACTGGACATACATGTTGGATGCTTTATCTTGTAACATATGGTTTAAAGAAAAAGAAAAATTGTTCAAGCCAAAATACTGATTCACCCCTCCGCTCTCGATATTTTTTCTCAATAATTGGAATCAAAGCACGTCGTTCGAAAAAATCTTAGCCGCTAGAAGGAAGATCAAGCAAGATGAGTAACCTAGATGGAACAACATCTATCAGGCCTCCACTCTTCAACGGAAACAATTTAGTCTTCTGGAAAACAAGGATGAGATCCTATCTTCAGTCTCTGGGAGCAGATATATGGGCAATCATTGAACAAGCGTATCAATATCCAACTGCAGTGCCAACGGATCTGATGGAAAGAAAGAATTATGAAACTAATGCAAAGGCGGTCAATGCTCTATTGGGAAGTCTAACTGAATCAGAATTTGTCAAAGTCAAGCAGCTAAATACAGCAAAGGCAATATGGGAAAAAATCATTCTAAGTTATGAAGGTGATGCAAAGGTAAAAAGTGCTAAACTCCAAACTTTCAGAATTCAATATGAGAATCTAAAAATGGAGAATGAGGAGAGCATTGCCAATTTCTTCTTATGTCTTGATGATATTGGAAATTGTATGAGAAATCTGGGAGAAACTATAACCAAATCTACTTTGGTTGAGAAAGTCTTAAGATCACTAACGACAAAATTTGAGTCAAAATTTTCAGCTCTTGAAGAAAAGTAGGATCTCCAAAAATCTACGTGTGGTACAACTTCATGGCATACTAACCGCATATGAAATGAGAAGAGGAGGACCATATGAAGTCAAAGAGGCAGTCTTCAGAACTTCTACCAAAGGGAAGGAGGTACAAAAACCAGAAGGATCAGGATATATCTTAGAAGAAGATGAGATAAACTTTGTAAAGAAACTTCAACTTGGCACAGGACGGTTCAGAGCTAAGCTTCATTTCAAATGCTTTGATTGTGGAATATTTGGTCATTATGCTGCTAAGTTTCCTCATAAAGAAACACATAACAAGGGGAAGGAAGTTACAAGAAGGAATAAGAATCGCTTTAGCACTAGAAAAAGTTACTATACTCATGAAGACAGTGATGGGTTATCTGATAATGAGGAAGAATGTGAACAAGATCTTAGAATTATAATGGCATTTGAAAAAAGATTCTAAAGAAGAAAAGGATACTTTTTGTGGATGCTCTAGAAGACAAAGATTTTCTTGATAAAAAAACAATCAACTCAAAATTGGCCTAGAAAGAGAGTAAAATAATCATAGAAACTGCGAAAAAAGCGAGCTTGAAGAAAAAGGAGAAACACAATGAGAAATTAGAGTGTGAAGTAGTAAGTCTAAGAAAAGAACTTGAGAAAGTAAAGACTCGAATCTTAGATTTGCTAAAGGATATCGAAACCTTAGATAAGATTATCAAGGTACAACGTTCTCCTCGTATAAAGACAGGTCTTGGATATATCGAGAATCTTCTTAGGCTTCAGCACCAAATTATCTAAAAGCAGTTATAGTTGGTTTACAACATGTTGCCACTCAGCAAGGGAATAAAGAACCTTTACAGGTAAAGCATGATCATCTCAATTCAAAGAAAACTAACAAGAATGTCTTTCGAAGAAGCATCAATCAATAGGTAAATTCAAGTATAAGATTTTATGATCACAGAATTTTCTTCTTCAATGGACAATGTTTCTCATGTCACAATTTTGGTCATAAAGCTGTTCAATGTGTTGCATATAAAACCATCATGACAAGAGAAGAAAGAAAGAATAGGATTGATATTGAAACAAGGAAGAATACTTATAACAAATTTTCTCCTCTTCTAAATGAAGTTGAATGTGCTTATTGCAATAACTTTGGCCATGAAGAATCGAATGCGAGGAGCAAAGTTCAGCTAAAAGAGCAGGTTCCTTCAAGCTCCAAAGTATGGAAAAAAGAAGGAATTACAGGGTTGAAAATTGTGGCATAGCGTTATTTGCGGGGAAGATGAAGAAAACCAATGGTGCATTGATAGTGGATGCTCAAGACACATGAAAGGTTGACAAAAACAAACTTCTAGCATATAGTGCTTTAGAAAAGGAAAAAGAATGTTACATTTGGAAATGATACTCCTGTGGCCATTAAGGGAAAAGGGTCTGTTTTTTCTAAAATAAAAGGTGAAAGCTAATGAAGTTATGTATGTGGATGGATTAAAGCATAACCTCGTTAAGTGTAAGTCAAATGTGTGATCAAGGAAACGAAGTTGTATTTAGTTCAAAATAATGTGTGGTACGTGATCTTGATACGATGTAAAGCAATTATAAAAGGAAAAAAGAACTCTAAGCAACACGTATGTATTGAAGAACGACAAAGAACAATGTTACTTGAGTAAATATTCAGAAAATTGGCTATGGCATAGAAGGTTGGGGCATTTGAGCTTCTCTCAAGTCAACAAATCAAGCGGACTTAAAGCTGTTCATGATCTTCCCAATATTACTCTACCCGAAAATATCATATGCAAATCTTGCCAATTTGGTAAGAAAACCTGAGTACAATTTAATGCCAAGGAAGGATCATCAAGTAAGCCTCTTGAACTCATTCATACTCGACATATGTGGACCCATGAGGAAAAATTCACCACGTGGTGAAGAATAATATATCTTATTCATTGATGATTTCTCTAGAATGTGTTGGATTGGGTCGCTTAAACACAAAGATGAAGCATTTGAGAAATTTCAGATATTTAAAGCACTAGTTGAAAATGAATTAGATCTAAAAATAAAGTGTCTCGGATCTGATCGAGGAGGAGAATATACATCAAATGAATTCCTTGAATTTTGTGAACAACATGGCATAAAAAGACAGGTTTTACGTAGGCGGCACTCCACAACAAAATGGTGTTGCGGAAAGAATGAATAGAACAGTTCAACAAATGGCTAGAGCTATGATTGATGATTCAGAACACCGAAACATTTTGGGGAGAAGCGACACATACAGCGATAGAATATTCTCAACAAGGCACATGTTCGTGTAAATAGTGATAAAACTCCATATGAACTCTAGTATGGTAATCCTCCCACTATAAAGAATTTTAGAATTTTTGGAAGCAAATGCTTTATCAAGAACAATGATGAAAATCTTGGAAAGTTTGAACCCAGAGCAGATGAAGGAATATTTCTTAGTTATTCCTCTAGGAGTAGGTCATATAAATGTTACAATAAAATACTTCAAAATATTGTTGAATGTATTGATGTTACTATTGATGAGTCTCCTGCAACTCCAAAAGATGAAAAGCAAACAACAGATGAAGATTATGATGACACATATCCTTCTACATCAAATAAGGATGATATAGACAGTGAACCCAATGAAGAACCCAAAGATGATTTATCCGAAAAAGCTCCATCTAGATATGTTCAAAAGAATCATCCGGAATCTCAAATTTTGGGAGAAAATGGATCGAGTGTACAAAAAAAGAAGGACTATAGTGGGATCTTCTAGCAATCGGCATTTCGTCCATTATTGAACCTCACAATGTTAGTCAAGCTAGCAAAGATTAATGTTGGATTCAAGCCATGAATGAAGAGCTTGATCAAATTGAAAAGAATCACACTTGGGAATTAGTACCAAGACCTCATGACAAAAATGTCATTGGAACTAAATGTATATTCAAAAAACAAGTTAAATGAGAATGGGGATGTTGTAAGAAATAAAGCTAGACTTGTCTGCAAGGGGTATGCTCAACAAGAAGGTATAGACTTTGAACAAAAATTTTGCTCCGTAGCTAGATTTGAAGCCATAAGAATGTTTCTTGCTTTTTTCAAGCTTCCAACAAATCAAAGTTTATCAAATGGATGTTAAATTTCGCTTTTCTCAATGGTGATCTAGAAGAAGAAGTTTATATAGAACAACTTTCGAAGGATTCATTTTGGGAAATGATAAAAAATCTTGTTTGTAGACTTAAAAAAGGCTCTATATGGTCTCAAACAAGCTCCAAGGGCATGGTATTATCGTCTTGACAAATATCTTCACCAACAAGGATTTTCAAAGGGGTTTGTTGATAGCAACTTATACACAAAAAATGAAAAATGATAAACTTTTGATTGTGGTTGTATATGTTGACGATATCATTTTTGGAAGTAATGAAGAATCTATGAGTCGAAATTTTCTTCGATATGCGGCAAAGAATTTGAAATGTCTTTACTTAGGGAACTAACATTCTTTCTTGGCTTGCAAGTGCAACAAGAAACAAATGGCATATTCTTATCACAAACAAAATATCTTAAGCAAATTCTCGAAGAAGTATGGTATGGAAGAGTGCAAACCTATAAGTACACCAATGGTAACCGGATGTAATCTTAGTTCTCATGATGATTCTCCCACGGTGAATCAACCGAATACGGATCTATGATAGGAAGTCTACTTTATCTCACTCGTGACTAAACCAGACATTATGCATGTAGTTGGGATAGTTGGACGATTCCGATCTAATCCAAAAGAATCTCACCTTTAGGTCGTCAAAAAGAATATTCAAATATCTACAAGGAACTCGGGACTTTGGGCTATGGTATCCTGCCGACCTCACTCTTCGAGGCTTACATCTGATGCAGATTGCCGGAAATGTTGATGATCGGAAAAAGCACTAGTGGTGGTGCATTCTACATGGGGCCCCTGTTAGTATCTTGGTTCGAGAAAGAAGAAAAATCTCCATTGCCTTATCTAGCGAGCAAGCAGAATACGTGGCTGCTCCATCATGTTGCACTCAACTTCTTTGGATGATGCAAACCTTACAAGACTTTCAAATCAAATGTTCACCTCCTATATCCATTATGTGTGATAACAAAAGTGCCATTAGTATCTCAAAGAATCCTGTTATGCATTCCAAGACCAAACACATTCCCATCAAATATCACTTCTTACGTGAACAAGTGCTTGAAAAAATGGTGAAGTTGGAGTATGCTCCTTCCAAAGAACAATTTGCTAATATTTTTACCAAACCTTTACCCAGGGAGGCATTCAAATATCTCAGAGAAAAGCTAGGAGTAGTCTCTTCCATGAAGAAGATGAGATCTGCTTAAAATTCAGAAGATTAAATTCGGTACGCTCCTGTTGAAGATGTTCAGGATGCACGGGATAAGGGGAGAGCAGTTGTCATATGGAAAGGATGCAATCTATCATTTCATTGAATATTATGTTTAACGATGCGAGCATGATATCGGGGGGAGCGTGGTCTTGTCGGTACAAAGGATCTGATCAACACTTTTGCCATTGATGTCAAAGCGGGAGGAAAAGAAAATAAAGGGGCTTCTATAAGACAAACAGGAGGAAGAGTATTGCCATCAATGCCAAAGGGGGAGATTGTTGGAAATATTGTCATTGATGGCAAAGGCATTGGCAAACCCTGTAATAGAGAAAAGCAAAGGTGCGAGAGAACAAAAGGTAAATACGGAGCAGCACCTAAACTATCAATTGGAAAAAATAGACGTAGAACAGATTGTTGATGGGCTGTAAACCAAGTATTGCAGAGAAGAATCAATTTTTGTTTTGGGCGAAGTCTTTTTGTAGAAGGAATGATGACATTCGTAGTTCCAGATTACGGAGGAACAGAGTTTATTTAAAGATAGTAATTTCGTTTTTTAAAGCTCTGAACAACCAATATGAAGAAAATTGAATAAAACAATCAAAGGCTTTAAATTTCTGAAAAGGGAGGACAAGTGGTCCCCACCACTTTAGTGAAAATCGCAAGATCGCAAGTTTTGAAGTCTAAATGTTTTGTTGATGTGGATATTTGCGATGTACGATCATCGCGCCATCGCATGATCGCACCATCGTATATTACAAAGTGTTTTGCCATATTTTTTATCGTCAATTTGCGATGTGATCCCATCACAGATCGCAAATGTTAACTTTTTGCACTTTTGTTTTATCGCACATCACAAATGACTGACTACGATGTGGGCACGAGGTCAAATAATGAAATCCATTTTGTTTGAAGATTGAAGTCCGAGTTAAAAGATTCATTGAAATTTGATTAAAAGTAATGTTACGGGGGCAGTATAAAATTTTTAAAATAACCGGAGGGGTTTCAAAAAATATACTTTATGTTGAGTGTGGGACCCGATTTCCCTTCGTATTATTGGTTCGATATACATTTTTGGGTTATGTCGTGATCCCAACCCCTCAAGGCAAAGATTGAATATTATTGAAGGACCTAAACGGTTATATGAATATATATTACTTGTTGAGTCGCTGCACTAAACGAAGGAAACGAATCACATGGGGAATAAAAAAGTGAAAGCGGATTCCGCTTTTCATCGCACCGCTTTCGAAGGGGCAAGCAGTATTCAAGAGGATGGCTACGATTCCATAGAAACAGGGTGACACGCATCCCGGTACGACTACACAAAACCGCTTGTCATCGTGTGTGCCATCGTGCGTTATTATTTGACCCCGGGATGCCCGACGATATTGTTGTGCGTCGTTGATCCGGAGGGAAGCCATCGGACGGTGGTCGTATAAGGAAGATGCACGAAGATTTGCGGATTTATTAACCATTGGGGTTATAGTTATAATATTATATGGCAGAGATAAAATGCTACCTTTGGAACGTTCGTGCATGGAAGAACGAAGGTTGGGGTTTCAATTTGGATTGGCTCGATTTTTAATATGTTGGATTATCTATTTTTGACCCGTCCGAGAATACCATTAGCGGTTCGTGGTTTTTACTCATGGTTTTACTAAAGGAAAAAAGCGTATATGAGAAGAGAAATAGAGAAACGAGGCGTGCATGAGAAAATGTTTTGAATGAAAAAATTTATCCAAGGAATATCTCAGTATGGGTGAACTCCATTCTTAGCGATAAATCTAATACTACGATGCACCCATGGATATAATGATCCGACGATGATGAATCTCTGGTTTGAACGATGAATGAAATCATGAAGAACCGGCGTGAGTGTACTGAAATGAATAAATCGGTGGCCCTGCAAGGTATGTCATGTGGAAACCGGTGGATCCGATATGAAAATGGATGAAACGCGGTCTCGCAGTGGTGCTCGAGGGTCGAAGCCTTCGGTGAGGGTCTTGTAGCTCCCTTCCGGTGGTAGCTAGTAAACGAGAGCAGGGGGGTAGTAGCTCCCTTCCCGGGAGAGGCTGGTAGCGAGCACGAGGGGGTTGTAGCTCCCTTCCGAGGAAAGGATGGTAAACGAGAAAAGGTTGTAGCCTTCTATAGGTGGGTGCCTACATGCTGGTATAAGTACTGCGCCGAAAGCATAAAAATTGTAAGAATTTTTTCACGTATAATAAATATTGAGTACCGAGATTACAACAGCGGTGGTTTTCTCCCGAATTGGGTTTCCACCTTAAATCCTAGTGTTCATATGTGTTGTTTATGTTTGATGGCTTTGTTCTCATACTTCTTTTCATGTTTAATGCTTATTCGATGCAATGCTCTAAGTAACGACATAATAAGATAGCTGGACATACATGTTGGATGTCTGTACTCGTAACATATGGTTTAAAGAAAAGAAAAATTGTTCAAGCTAAAAATACTCGATTCACCCCTCCCCCTCTCAGTATTTTTCTCAACGAGACTGAGTGCTTGCCAAGGGACCAAGTCCGGAGAGAGGATTGGTGAGGGTAAGTGGCAGCAGGGAAGACTACTGTTGCAGAGGCTCGTAATACAACTCATGATGAATGAGTGAGGAACTCATGAAGATAGAGACAAAGATGACTACTTAAGGTAATTAAAGAGGTTTTGAAGAAGGTCACAATAGAGGAAAGGAGGAGGAATATGCCAATTCAAATGGCATGAGAATGAGTCAAGACATGATTGATGAGCAGAGCTGAGATAAATTTCTGTCTCGAGTTGTTGACGTAAATGTTATAAAGTAAAGTAGACTAGATATGTGGATGGAGTATGAAGAGGAAAGTCACATGGCATATATTGCAAGTGATGTGGGAGCATAGAGTGAATGTTCGATTTAAAGGAAGAGTTACTCGAGTTTAAAGGAAGACTTGATATGTGAGCCGAATTTGGTTCATTGCTTCTTGAAAGTGAGAATGTGACAAAAGAGAAATCTACGAGAGGAATTGAATCAAGTGAAGGATCTAGAGCAACAAAGAGAGATGTTGAATGAAGCATCAAGTAAGACCACAAGGTCTCGATGTTTTTAAAACTAATAATTTGTGTGTCATTGAAGGTACATCATAGGATGTTGAAAAAAACTTTGAATTTTGTTAAAGAGGAAGAGTGGAATCCGAAATTTGTTTGGAAATGATGCTAAGATAGCAAGATCTAAAAAAAATGAAGACGAAGGGTCTCATGGAAATATTCAGGTAGAACATTGAAAGCGAGAGGAAGAATGGCCATCCGATGATTGGTCAACAACAAATGAAGGTATGGAAATTTGTGTAAAATTTCCAAGTTCTACTCCAATTGAGATTGTTAAGTTATACATAAATTTAGATCTTCGAGAGAAGAGAGTTGGAAAAAGCAGGGGATATATACTCGGGGTGAGTTTCTGAAAGAGAAAGACAAAGAAATTGTCCCGAATAATAATCAAGAAACAAGTGGATAAGGATGTAGAAATGATTTAGAAAATCGAAGAAGTCCATTTTTTTAACCGCAACGGAAGACATTCTTGAAACGGATGATGTGGAGGAGGGACTAATTGATAGTATCATAGAGAATTTAAATCAACATAGCGATGTGTTGATGGATGAGGAAAGTTCGAGTAGCATACGAAATGTTTCCAGAGAAGAAAGAGGCACCGAGGCCTTATGTTTTTTTATTTTAATAATTGTTTTTGTGAGTACGAGTTCGATTGCAAATGGTGGAGAAAATCTATTGGATCGAGAACTTGAACTAGTAAGCAGCAGAAGGATGAAAGTATCTTGGAAGAAGCCATCAACGATAGAAACAAATAAGAAGCCGCAAGACGAAGACAACAGAAGATTGTGAAAGCATAGCCAGTGGGGCGATGCAACATAAAGTGTGGATACCTGGAGAAGAACAACATACAAAAGCAACAAAAAATGGAGAATTGCAGCACAAGATATGGGATCCAGGAAAACAAAGATCCTAAGCACATGATCAAGTGATCATGATTAATTTCAACCTTGGGAGTCTAATGCAGGAGCATCAAGCTCATTTTTTCATTATTTAATTATGTAATAGGGGGTGAGACATTTTAATTATTTTTTTAATTATTTTATTCATTTTCATAATTTAAGAGAGAAAAATGTAAAGGTGAGGATTAATGTATATATTCTTTTAATAATTAAAAGGAAATGATTTAGTTAGCTAATTTAGGGAGTAGGAATTCTATGTCATCGGGACCTTGTTGAGTCCACACCTAAATTGACTCTAAATTAGATTTAGTTGAGGATTGGGTGGAGAAATTTATGGGGTGAAATAAATAAATTATTTATGTATAAAGAGGAGCTATTTTGTGAGGAAGAACAAGAGCTGAGTGTTGTGAGGAGTACAATAAGCGTGAGAGAAGGTTTGAAGGGCCAAGAGCCAAGAGGCCACCCAATGTAATATTTGGCCGGAGAAATTTTATATTTTATATCCGTAGTGTTTTGAATAGCTCTTTCTCCTTCATGTAAATTTTGAGTTGAATGTTTTCATGATTTTATTTGAAGAAAAAATTGAGCATTTTCATAATTGGGTGAAGCAAAGTGAGTTTTATATGCTAGGATCTTCTTTCTAGTAGAATCCCTACATCAATTTTTTTTTGTAAATGCTCCAAATGTTTAACATATGACCCTAAGAAAATAGTTGCATCATCTAGATACATAACTGCAAAGCTTTCGACCAATGAAGGCTAGTCCACGACCCTATGAAATTTTTGCACCTTCATTCAAAAGGCCAAATGGAATCCTTTTGTACATGAATGTGCCCCTGAGGGCCTAATGAAAGAAGTCTTCTTATGATCTTTGTTTTTCTACCTGCTACCGATTATACCCAGAAAAATCCATCAACCATAGATAAATCTGTGAGCTCTTGTCCCCCTTCTATAAGAAATAATCCATTTTAGGCTAAGGATAATTACCTTTTAGAGATGTTCGGTTCAAGTTCCCCGAAGTCTACACATAGTCTTATCTCTCCATTTTTCTTTCTTTTAGGGACACTGATTAGAAACCTAGTTTGAATATTTAAGAGGGACTATAATTTTTCTCTCAGCAACAATTTCTTGGCTTCTTTTCAATTGGAGCTAACAACAATGTGATTGATCTGTCCGAGGCTCGTATCATGTGGTTTGATTCATTCTTCCAACGGAATCTTATGATGAATAATGATTTTTTTCATATGCTTTCAAGTCTTCATACGACCGATGTAAACACATCCACATATTTCTTAAAAAATATCAATGTATCTTTCTTTGTAGTTTTTGGGAACACATTTGAACAATTTAACTATTTTGGGTTCCTTCTCGGTCCCCAAATTACAATCTTTTTTCTCTTCTTGTTGATGTTTTTTATTTGAATCAACAACAACATCATTAGCATCGAATCATATTTAAAGGGGAACCAACCCTTTGGGGGAGCACAATATCTTTCAATTGGATAATATTTTGTTCACCTATTGACTTCTTAAGGTTTCTTATTTCTTCTTTCTGCTCTATTTTTTCTTCCTCTTGGTCTATCTCAACGTCTTCAAATTTTCCAATCATGGTTGGGAACTCACTTATATGTTCATCATCATCAAACATGTGTCAATGTTTCACATTATCAGGGATAAAACGTCTATGCCTAATTTCAATATCATACCTTAACCTTGGATTTATTAGAGGTTTGAAGGTGATGGTTGCAACTTCTAAAGAATCGCCCAATCTATTCTCCTCCCTCGGAATATACTAAATATTGAATGCTTCAAAATAGTTTTCTACCAGATCCTACACTTCATTCTTATATGATCTCAATCTTAGATGCTTGGTTTGACAATGATTTTTAATTTGCCTTATTATCAATTCAGAGTCACCAAAAATTGAAATACATTGAACTCCCATCTGTTTAGGAACTTGAAGGTTTGAGACAAGGTCGCATACTCAGCCACATTGTTTGTTGAATCAAATTCTAGTTTAAGAGAGAAAGGCATGAGGCTACCTTCTAGTGATATCAGCAAGAATCCAGCAGTTGCACCCTCCTTGTAGTACGCACTATCAAAGTAGCACTTACAAATATTCCTTGAGTGAAACTCATTATTTACAACTACTGAAGAGAGTTGCTTCCCTGTGCCTTCAGAAAATTCTGCATCTTCATGCAGCATGAAATAAGAAAGATCTTCTATTTCTTGACTATAAATGGGGGAATTTCCTTGTACAACCTCCTTTCTTCCCCATTAAAAATGGGAATGATATCATAAGTGAAGTCTAATTTTAGTACACCTCCCAAATTTTCTCCCAAGATCTTTACAAGAGCATTCCAAAGCTGGCTGGGATGTCAGCAACCACTACATCCATGACTATACTCTTTACTAGGATTTGTGCCAACGAAACTGCTACATATTTAATTAAACCAACATGTTTCACCCTTTTGGAATCAAATGAATATATATCCCTATAATATTTTTTAATATGTAGATTAAGTTATGTCATAACAGACAATGGCATGAGATTATGGGATGCTCCTGTGTTGATCATGCAATTATGTAGAGTACAATCATGAAGCAACAAAGAAATATAGAAGGGTGGAACAAAGGGATCTATTTCTTCTACATGAGGACCAAAGGTGACCACTGAATTTTCTTCTTTTAAGTTCGTGTATCACTTATGTCTTCCACCT